>CAUYON010055858.1:0-120800 GCA_963573935.1 Arctocebus calabarensis
GATTGGTGGGCATTTAGGTTGTTTCCACATTTTGGCGATCGTAAATTGAGCTGCAATAAACAGTCTAGTGCAAGTGTCCTTATGATACAAGGATTTTTTCCCTTCTGGGTAGATGCCTAGTAATGGGATTGCAGGATCAAAAGGGAGGTCTAGCTTGAGTTCTTTGAGAGTTCTCCATACTTCAGAAGGAAATAAAGTGTATAATTTTAAAATCCTCAGGTTTTTCATAGACCATCCTCTCCTCCTTCCTTGCCTTGTGCACATTCTGGTTATTTTATTGAAAAAACATCTTATCCCTCTGAAAAGCAGGAGGACTACCTGGGAGAATCGATGCATCTTCCCACTCTCTCCATCATCAGTTCTGTAGCGAGTCTTCTACCCGTCAACAACACGATTCTTATTTCCACAGACTCTCAATCAGAGGCCGTGTAGCCTGGCTTCCCATCACACTCTAGCATGAGGGTAAATTTACTTTTAACGGATGTATATTCAAAAATCAAAAAGCAAAACAAATTGCTTCTGGCAAGTTTAGACTCCCTCAAGCCAAGGGCAGAGTAAAAATGGCAGGGAAGCAGTCCTAAGTCATTTATGACTAAAGCTCATGAACTGACCGAACTGTATTGAATTGAACCAAGCCACAAATCAGAACTATGGAGGGGACACCGGCCCCACCACTTTTATTCCTGCTAACTCCAGCCACCACAGAGAGCGAAATGACTAAATCTCTGTTTTAATAGCTGCTGTCAAGAGTTTTGCTCTGTAGGGCCTATTTCAGCAGTTCCTGATGGTAATGTATGGCATTTCCCTGATTAACAGCCATTTTATAACCTGGGTAATTGGCCACAAATCAGGGAATGTCATAATGTAGCAAGAAAACATCCCCATCTCCATCACAGCCTTGGCTCGGTTTTCTGCAGGAATTATTACTTGAGTAGTTTGTGGGTTTTCATTACTTTAAATAATGTACTACCTGAACTACAAAAAAAGACATCGGAACTAATGAACATTTTGGTTTCCTAACCCTTTCTACTATGCCTGTCCTGAAAATGGAATTCTTTCTTCCTTTTGATCATTCCAGTATTTGTGGGGAAACAGAGGTAAGAGTAGAGCCAGGAGGAGAGTATAAAGTGCTCAGCTCACTGTGACATTTAAAGGAGCACCAAATTCAAACTCAGCAATCAAGAAAAAAATATTTTAATGCAGTATTTTTTTTTTTTTTTGAGACAGAGCCTCAAGCTGTCACCCTGGGTAGAGTGCTGTGGCATCACAGCTCACATCAACCTCCAATTCCTGAGTTCAAGCGAGTCTCTTGCCTCTGCCTCCCAAGTAACTGGGACTACAGGCGCCCACCACAACGCCCAGCCATTTTTTGGTTGCAGCCATCATTGTTGTTTGGCGGCCCGGGCTGGATTCGAACCCGCCAGCTCAGGTGTACGGGGTTGGCACCTTAGCCCGTTGAACCACAGGCGCTGAGCCTAATGCAGTATTTTTTAAAAACCAAAAATAATGCATAAAGCAAGACACATGATGAACAAAATATAAAGATCTTAAGACAGGCTTTGCCCTTGCACTTGCATGACGCACCTCACCCGCTTTTCAGTCCCAGCCCTGAGCAAAGGTATCAGTGAGGAAGGAGTGACCGCAGAGCAAGAGGATCAAGTCTGCTCGTCCAATAGGAAAGTGGCTTTGGCTCTTTACGGTCACCCCTCAGATTGCAATAAGAGCTGCCACCTCTGCAGAACTATGTTTGTAGGAAGTTTTATTTCCCCTGCAACACATAGTCCAAAGCAAATTTTACTACCAAAATGACCCAGTTATAATGGTGATTGAAATTGCAGCTCCATATCAGCCTCTAATGGAGACCAAAGCATACCAAATATAAAGTATTTATTTGAGAGAGCTCACTCTGTCACTGAGGCTAGAGTGCATTGGTCTGATTGTAGCTCCTTGCAGCCTCAAGCTTCCAAGCTCAAGCAATCTTTCTGCTTCAGTCTTCCACGAATCTAGGACTACAGGTGTGTGCCACCGTATTGAGATGGGGTCTTACTGTGTTGCCCAGACCAGTCTCAAACTGCTAATGTCATTCAATCCTTGTGCCTTGGCCTCCCAAAGTGCTAAGGTGTAAGCCACCTGCCTGGCCCCAGTATAAATGATTTTTAAACTTCTACCTTTTCTAAGATATGTAAGATAATGTCCTTCAACCCTGGAATGGATTGGTAAGCGTTGGTATCTGGATACCATGGAATATTACTCAGCCATCAAAAACAATGGAGACTTTGCAGCGTTTGTACTAACTTGGGTGGAGGTGGAACACATTATTCTTAGTGAAACATCACAGGAATGGAGAAGCATGAATCCTATGTATTCGACTTTGATATGAGGACAATAAATCACAATTGATGACACAGTGGGGCATGGGGGAAGGAGAGAGCAGACAGACAAGGAGGGAGGGGGTGAGGGAAAGAAAACAAAAAAAAAAGGAAAGAAAATAGTGACTAATTTTCACATGGATTGGATTCAATTTTGACCAAAGTATATTACTTGAACATTAATTTTTAATTCAACTTATTGATATGTTGATTGGGATATTGCATCCTCACTTATAAGTGAAATATGTTTGTAATTTTCCTTTATAACAATATATTTTCTCCATTTCAATATCATGTGTATCTAAATCAAGCTGAATGATTTAAAAATATTTCTTCTTTTTCTATTGTCTATAGGATGTGACATGATCTGTTTTTTTAAAAGTCTCTGTTACTCTTATTTGTATGGTATTAGTTATCTATTTTTTGAGACTTTGGGAAAAAAAATAAGAAGTTAACTGATGACTTCATACTGAGCCTTGGAGTCAAAGTGCTCTATAATGTCTTATTTGACAATATGTACATTTCTTTCTTGGCATTATTATTGCTAATATTGCTTGATATTTCGATGTAGTAATCATCTGTTTTCTTTTCTGAATGTATTTATCTTCCTTCATTCTTTACATGTTTTTTGTTTCTAGTCCTTATTTTAAACATTGTTATTGTTATTGAATTTTAAGCCTTTTAAATTCTGTGAAGGCAAAAAGTGGAAACCTAATTAACACATGTACATGCAAAAATAAAAAAATATTTTCTAAGATATGTAAGATAAGACCAGCACCATTCTTTCATTTTGAAAAATAACTAGTTTCATACGTGTGAAATTTACTAAATGTAGAACACAAATGTTTTAACACAATAACTGAGAAAATGCCATGAAGGCTATGTTAACCTGTTTGATAAAAATATTTCAAATTGTATATAAAACCAGCACATTGTACCTCATGATTGCATGAATGTACACAGCTATGAGTTAATAAAAAAAATTAACTAGTTTCAAATTTGAGCTAGTCACCATGATATATACAGGACATACAAAGTTAAAAGATCCTGTATCTTTTCTCAAGAAGATAGGACACTAAAAATATGTGCATCTGTTCTTTGTCAATAAAAAATGTAAAAAAATAAAAGAAGATGGAATACTAAGTATTCCATGGTTGTAGTGGTTTGACGAATCTGTGGGAAAGGTATACCTAGAGATGGGCATGTCGGTCAGGTGGAGAATTAGGTTTCCTGGAGAAGATGACATTGGAGCTAAATCCAGAAGGGGGCAGACCAAGAAGAGGGCTGGAGGGTGAGGCACTCTTAGGGAAAGGAATAACACTGTGAAAACATGGAATTTTAAAATAGTAACATGTTTTAGAGGGATCACGAATATTTAGGTAAGGTGGGAGAGATAGAGGAAAGTCAGAAAATGGTAAGAAATGAAACCAGAGAGAGAGAAACAGGAAGCAATTCCAATAAGAAACAGATGATGACTTGAATGAAGCAATCATATTAAATAATATATTCTTTTTTTTTTTTTTTTGAGACAGTGCCTCAAGCTGTCACCCTGGATAGAGTTGCATGGCATCACAGCTCACAGCAACCTCCAATTCCTGGGCTCAAGCGAGTCTCCTGCTTCTACCTCCCAAGTAGCTGAGACTACAGGTTCCCACCACAACGCCCAGCCATTTTTTGGTTGCAGCCGTCATTGTTGTTTGGTGGTCCTGGGCTGGATTCAAACCCGCCAGCTCAGGTGTACGTGGCTGGCGCCTTAGCTCGTTGAGCCACAGGCACCGAGCCAAATAATATATTCTTAACACAAAAACCATCAGTTATCAGGGTGGATAGTTCATGTACTTTGATCCTTTAATTGGAAACAAATACCAGAGAAAGATGTATTAAGAAGATCTGGAAACTTTCAGAAAGTGAGACCTGCTGACAAAACTGGAAGTTTTACCCAGACGTTTATACCACATCCACCTTGACTTTTCCTTTGTAACTTTCATTTCTGAAGCGAAAACAGCAGTTTGGTACTCTCAAAACCTTAACACGCCGAGAGTTACTGCACTCTAGCTATAGGTGAAGTGATGCTACGGGAATTTAGGCTTCAAAATTATGAAATATGTCCAACGCAAAATGAGATATGAAGGAGAAATTTTTAAAAATTGGTAAGAGAAATTACTTGTATTTGTTAAACCCAGATGACAGAATGATCGCAAAATAAGTAATAAATAAATAATTAAAAACAAATTAAATTCTCCAACAGTGTGAGATAATATCCTACCAATTACAGTGCAATTAACTAAATATAAAAAATAAACATCAGCCACACTAACCTTTGACGTCATTTGCTAACTTCTTGGCATCATTAAGAACTCCAAAGCTTTTTTGAAGAGAGCCTTTGGCCCTTTCCTTTAATAAACCCTGAGGACCCGTTGCCTGTGATTGGAAAAAGAGAAAGTGTCACATATCTAAAACTATAACAAAAATGAAGTAGTGGTATCTGGAAGGCTGGCAGCACATAGAATTTATTTCAGGAACAAGTTCTGGGCTGCAGGGTGAAAATTGCAAATTATCGGCACGTATTTGGTAATTAAAGTTGAAGCTGTTTCTGGGAGATGAGAGGTAGGTACAGAGCAGAATCTTTGGAACTTCAGTGTTAAAAGGGCAAGCAGGAAAGAGGGTAAAGTGGCTGAGATACAAGACAGAAAAAGGAGAAATTAGAAAAAGCATGATATTACAGAAATTAACAAACACGGAAGTGGCAAGGCATAATGCCTTGCAGTGTTGCAAGAATGTAACTGATCAATGTTACCAAGGGCTACAGAAATCAAACAAAGTAAGGACAAAGAACATCCACTGATTTTATCCCTCAGTACTTTCTTTCTAGTTGTGGAGTAAGTGGGGAGTGTTTCTCGTATCCCCTAGATGTTGAAATGGGGAAGAACACTGCTCCTTTTAAAAATGCATCTCAAATTACAACAGCAAAACACAATCCTCTCAATGACAATCTCTGAGCCACAACCATCTTGCAAAGATGTTTTTGTTGAGGCTTACATTAAAAAAGGTGACACCAAGATAATAGAATGATATGGGAAGAGGAATGTTTAACTGGAATGTCTAGTTATCCATTTTTAACAGTGTTTGCTCCTCCGCAATCATTACATAAGTCATCTATACCAGGACATAAATCAAACAGGATCTTAAGTGTAAATTTTAAATTGGAAAAGTATCGCAGTGCGCAAAAAGGGCTGAGGAATGCTAAACACTGTTGAAGTAATAAATCTGAGCTCAGGTTATCCCAGACATAACACTCTTGAATGACATCTGCAGTGCTTTAGTTACATTATTTTTATCAGTCACATTATTTGAACATTAAATTAGGAAAGATTACAGAACTTGGTACTGCTCTGGTCAAATTTATTTTAGTGTGTTAGCTCAACAACTTTCATTTAAATAATCTATTGCTCATAGAGCAGATTGATTGTACAATACTATGATATCTGAAAAAGGACATGTTGCTAACATCAACATAAATAAGAAGGGACACTGTACGTAGTTCTTGAAAAATACAACCTTGGCAAATTATTCTAGGGAAAATTGATGGTGTCTTCCGCTGGGAACACAGGAATTCTTAGTTATACAGTTTCTCCTGGGAATTAGATGTAATGACATCACGTGTTATTTATTTTAGAAAAAAGTAGCAGTTGTTAAAATTAATGACACAAATCCAATGCATTTTACTCAAAAAAGTAAGCCTCAGGTTACCTACTCAGATTCTATATTTGTTCTAAATAGACACACTTACGTCATTGGTTATAGGTTTCTGAATCAAAACAGATTAGAGATAGGAAATCACAAAGAGAGAAGATTCTCGAAATGGACACATGACAACAGCAGAAGAGACAGCTGCCGAACTATCTGACAATGAGGAAAGAGAAAACTCTAAAAAGTAAAGGGAAGGATTTTTAAAGCTCAGGAGTCAGTCAAAGTCAGGGGTCCTCAAACGTCCTAATGCTGCGACCCTTTAATACAGTTTCTCATGTGGTGACCCCCAACCATAAAATTATTTTTGTTACTATAATTTTATGGTTGGGGTTCACCACAACATGAGGAACTGTATTAAAGGGTCGCAGCATTAGGAAGATTGAGAACCACTGGTCTAAGTCAACTCATGGGTAAAATCTCCCAGGGTAACATAGGTCCCAGCAGGTGCCAACATCATTACGGTAAAACCTCTAAGGTTGGTACTCCTGCGTCATCAAGATAGTACGGGTTATTTTTTATACTAAATGAAACCAGAAAGAAAAGAAAAGAGAAAAAAGCTTTCCCGATACCCTCTGGGTGCGAAATCCTTTTTATAAAAATTAGAAATTAAATAACGAAATATGTGTTTATAATAAAGTATGAACTATTTTATAAAATATAACTTGGCAGACCTTTGAAAAAATCACAATTTGAAAGCTAATCTTGGATGTGCAAAGTGGAGGCCGTGCAAGAAAATAAAGGGAAGGGAGAAAGGAAAGAGGAAGATGGACCAGACCCCACTGTAAGAGGCCAAGGTTGGAGTTGTGGAAATAGTTGAGGGGCTATGAACCAGAGATGACAAATGTTAACTTTCTCTACTTTTTAATACTTCGCGACAGCTTTATTGAGGTATAACTCAGATAAATAAACTTTACATACTTAGAGTTTACCATGTGATAGGTTTTGACACAGATACACCCATGAGAGCAGCACTGCAACAGAGAACACATCTATCATTCTTTTCAACCCCCCTCATTCTTCCTTGTCTTCCCTCCATCTAGACAAACACCTGTCTGCTTTCCATCACTATAGGTTTGCATTTTATAGAATTTTCTATATATGGAATTATTTAATAAGGACCAAAAAAAATTTGTCCTGGCTTCTTTCACTTAATGTAATTTGGACATTTATCCATATTGTGTGTCTATTAACGTTCAATTCCTTTTTTACTGGCAGTAGTATTTCATCATATGGGTATTACACATTTGTGTACAAATCTTGGTATGAATATATGCCATCACCTCTCTTGGACCATACAGTCATATGTTTAAGTTTTTTGAGAAACTACCAATTTGTTTTCATAAATGTTTACAAATTCCCCTCAGTCCTGCATGGGAAATCTATTCACCTATATCTTTGCTAATACAGGGGATACTGGTGTTAAATTTTAGACATTTTAATAGGTCATCGTTTTGGTTTCAGCTTGGATTTTCTTAACGATTAATGATCTTTCCACGTGCTCATTTGCCATTTTCTTTGAAGAAGTATCTGCTTTAATCTTTTGTAAGTTTTTTTGGGCTATTTGTTTTTACTATGGAGTCTCGAAAGATATTTATGCATAATTTGGATATAAATCATTTTGCAGATGTGTAGTTTAGAAACGTATTCTTCTAGTTTGTGGCTTGTTGTTTCATTTCTTACACATGTTTTCTGAAGAGCAGAAGTTCTCAACTTTGGTGCAGTTCAGTTTATCAAATATTTTTTCTTTTGAGGACCATGCTCCCAATATTGTATTTAAGAATGGTGGAATACATAAGTCATCTGAAACTGAAGTGTTTTTCTCTGTGTGTGGGGGTGTGTGTCTGGTGTGTGTGAAGGTTTTTAACTATAAATTCAATACTCTAATTAATATAGAACTCTCCAGGTTATTTCTGAATGAGTTTTGGATGGTTTAGGATTATCAACATATCAAAATTATTTGGCATAAAGTTATCCATATATTCTGTTAATATATTTTATTATCCGCAGAAGTTGTCAGTGACTTTAGTTAGTTGGTGACCTCTCTGATGTTTTTCTAATTAGTCCAGCTGGATGGTTATCAAGTTATTTATCTTCCCTCAGACACTGGTACCTGCATTCACAACAAAACTTGAACCCTTACTGAAAACCATCTATTGATTAGACCTCCTTGCTGCAGATTTCCTATCTTCTTCTGTTTCTGAATATCACCTGCTTTTTGCTCCAGGCATCCTTTCTTTGCTGCTTTTCAGGAAACCAGTGATTTCTTGCTGAGTCCTTGGTCAACCACTCCTTGCTCAGATATAAAGAGATAGGAGGTGCCCATGGAAGTGCAGAAGTTACAGTACAAACAGCACAAGGAAAGGCAGGAAGGCAGGGAAATTAAATGTGTGGATGGGGGAGGAAGTAGTTCAGTTCTACCGGACTATAGGTTTTGTGAAGAAGTAAGGCCATCAGGTAAAAGACAGTGATTTCAGGAAGTTTTGATCGCTAAAATAAGGAAATTGGGCAAGGTGCAATTTTGGACCATTGAAAGTGTCCGAGTAGGAGAGTGTGATCAGAGGTGCAGTCCAGGACGGAGAGCTGGGAAGCTGTGTGTGAGAAAAGGAGCCGTCAGTTGCCTATTGTAACAGTATGGGCCAGAGAAAAGACAGCAGTAACCTCGGAAAAGGGCTGTGGAATTGAGAAGTTTGGATTCAAGAGAGAGGGAGAGAAATAAGACAGGCCTCAATGTGCCAAGAAGCTCTCTAAAATATTAGTAAGGAGCTGATGGCACACAACTGTCAGTTATGAGCAGCCTGCCAACAAGCCAGGCTTAAAGTACAAGCTTTCCTTATGATAAGGGAATGGAAAACACTAACATGTTATGGATGAAAAAAATAGTTTCGACTCACTGGAATTTGGAGAGACCCTTTTCCAGCATTGCTTAGTAAGTTACTGAAGCACATCAACAATATCAGAACAGGTGATGAAGCAGCATTTTCCAAGCTAATTATACTTTATAAATATTCATGAGCATTGCCTCTGAGTTTCTGAGCTGTGTCTACAGCATATGTGAAATATAAATGAGATTCTCAGAGTTGCAGAATATTTTGTTTCTTGCTTTTTAGAGGTATTTTTATAAATAAGAACTTCTCTCTTCTGTGTGTACACATAGACATGCATACATATGTATGCGTAAAATTATGTAAACATTTTAATTACATCTCACAAAACAGAACCTGTTATTACATGTAAGTGCTGCATGTTTTTATTAGTTAATAATTATTTATGAAAATGTGAGATGATTTAAGATGTCATTAGAGTAGGAAGACAATGAAATGAAAAAGTCTATGAAGATCTAATAGACAGCCTGGCATTTAATTGCTCTTTAATACGTGTTAGTTTTCTTCTTCTGACTATTTGTTAAACAGTCATTATGACTCTGGTTAAAGCATAATGTCATCGATTTGATTCATAGAGGAATGAATTGATTTATTTACCTAACCAAAGTTTTTAGTTGTCTCAAGCACCACAATAAGCTCTGAATATTCGAAACTGGAAAGACTATGCCGGAACTGGAAATAAACAAAATGGCTTGATAAAAACAGGTGATCACTGCCACAGGGAGCCCAGAACCCCCTGAGTGTACGGCTGTCAGGGGAGGCTCTGTGAGGGGAGAAAAATGCCATGGCGAGACCTGAAGGTAAATTAGTTTATCAGACTGGTGAACCTGTATCCCAGTGCTTTATTTTCTTGAACAAGCAAGCTGAAGTTATTATTTACATTGCTTTGTACATTCTGCTTTGATTATTTTCTAAATGTTCCTCAAATAACTTCTTTATTAGAGATAAATGTTCTGAATTCACTGAAAGAGGTGGCTGTGAGGGAAGAGGCAGACTATTTTTGTTGTTGTTTCTTTAAGAAAATTGTAACTGGGCGGCTCCTTTGGCTCAGCGAGTAGGGCGCCGGCCCCATATACCGAAGGTGGTGGGTTCAAGCCCGGCCTCGGCCGAACTGCAAAACAAAAAAATAGCTGGGCGCTGTGGCAGGCGCCTGTAGTCCCAGCTACTTGGGAGGCTGAGGCAAGAGAATCGCTTAAGCCCAAGAGCTGGAGGTTGCTGTGAGCAGTGTGACGCCACGGCACTCTACCCAGGGCGATAAAGTGAGAATCTGTATCTACCAAAAAAAAAAAAAAAAAAAAAGAAAATTGTAACTGACAATTCATCAGCTTGGTGCATGACCTGTTTCATTTCTCTCTTTTTATGAAATGATTTATTTTAGAAGATAGCTCTTGCACATTTCCATAACCATTAACGGACTGAGATAATATGTAACTCAGATGGTTTTAAATTTAAAATCTTTTCAATAAAGAAAATGGTTCAAAACGTGCAGTGATATATATATATATATATATCCACATATAAAAAAATGATTGATGATTTGCTGTAATGTTATTATGTGGAATATATATCAGAAGAAATTTATATTCTAATATGTTAGATTACTGTTAAAAATCATGGATAATATTTTTCTTATAATAAATTCTGAGAAAGAATGGTGAAATTAGTCCTATATACATTTAAAAAGGTGTAATTTTTTAAGAATATTTTAAAAATGTGTATGTGATGTTAGTTGGTATGTTAAGTAAAAAAATAGTTATAAAAATCATCCATTTGTACAAAAAATACTTGCATACAGAAGGGTATGGATGTATACATACACAAGAAAGTTATAAAAGTAATTATTTTTAGTGGCTGTTATTATGCACATTTTATACTTAGCCCCTCTTGTTTGTCTTTTTGTTCTATTATTCTAGAACGAACATAACTGCTCAGTAATAATTAAAAAGATCATATACAATTTTCAAACAAGGAAATCATTGTGTATTAATTTTTTTTATAAAGAGGTAACTTTATTTTTTTTATACAATGACGTATGTATTGTCTATAAAAGGACTTATTTGGAAACTTCTAACTTAGAATTTAAACTGATCCTGAACTTCTCATTAAACTCATTTACCTTGGAAGCTTTCTTTTGTTTGTTTTGTTTTGTTTTTTCTGAGACACAGTTTTACTTTGTTGCCTTTGTTGCCGGCATCATAGCTCACAGCAACCTCACACTCTTGGGTTCAAGTAATCCTCTTGCTTCAGCCTCCCAAGGACTACAGGTGCCTGCCACAAGGCCTGGCTATTTTTATTTTTTTGAGTACTTTTTTAATTTTTCAAATTAATATGAGGGTACAATTTTTAGGTTACATTGTTTTCATTTCCAGAGCAAAGTTCCATTTGTAGAAGAGCCCCTCACTCAGGGGTGTGTTATCCACCCCTACAACGTACACATTAGGTGAGATCCCACCTTATGCCCTCCCTCCTTCTGCCAAACGTCTTCCGCCTCTGTCCTTCTGCTTTCCTCCACCCCCGATCTGAACTATTTTAGTGTTTTACTGTCTATGAGCATGTAATTGTTTATATGTTGATTTCATATTAGTATGGGGTACATTGGATATTTATTTTTCCATTCTTATGACATTTTACTAAGAAAAATGTATTTGAACTCCATCCAGGTAAATTGAAAAAATGTAAAGTCTTCATCTTTTTTAATGGGTGAATAATATTCCACGGTGTACATATACTACAGTTTGTCGATCCATTCATTGGTTGATGAATTCAACCATTCATAGCTTGCTTCCACAACTTGACAATTATGAACTGAGCTATAAACATTCTAGTGTAAAATGTCTTTGTGGTAAAACGATTTTTGTTCTTCTGGGTAGATACCTAGCAATGGCATTGCTGGTCTACTTTTAGATCTTCAAGTATCCTTCAAGACTTCTTCTTGAAGATCTAAAAGTCTACTTGAAGATCTAAAGGTCTACTTTTAGATCTTCAAGTATTCTCCATACTTCTCTCCAAAAAGGATGTATCAGTTTGCAATCTGACCAGCAGTGTAGAAGTGTTCCCTTCTGTCCACATCCATGCCAGCATCTAGTGTTTTGGAACTTTGTGATGTGGGCTAAACTCACTGGAGTTAGGTGATATATTAGAGTGGTTTTGATTTGCGTTTCTCTGATGATTAAAGACAATGAGCATTTTTTTCATGTTTGTTGGCCATTCGTCTGTCATCCTCAGAGAAGTTTCTGTGTATTGATTTTAGGTGTTTTAACATGAACTATACATTTTTAAGTAGTGTAGAATATTAAGACAAAGCTGTGACTAAAAAGGGGGTCAAAATATGACCCATGTGACCCAAGGAATAGCCTTCATTGGAAATTGTAGGAAGGCTGCAGATCCCTGGCATTGTGTGATGTATCCTAGGATGGCAGAGGGATCAGTTGAGTCCCTGGGAAGACTGAAAGCCATGCAACTCACAAAGGAGACTCAGAGATGAAACAGGAAATCCCCCAAATTTCTCACAAGAATTGCAAATTTGGGACTATGAAGTTTTATGTTGCTGGAAACACCAAAAAAGACATCAGGGAGGATTTGAAAATACATAACTAAGTAAGAATTGGTTTTCCCTAATTACAGCAGGACAGCCATAACTGCTCTAGCCACTGTGTCTGTCACTAGCCTGCTGTAATGATGCAGGAGCTGGGCTTCCTGCTGGAAGCTAGAAGTGCAGAGGGTGGATACTAATTGGAATCTTATCTTGAGTAAAGGCAATGATTGGGTGTCTGCTGAGAGAGAGTCCCTTCTCAGAGGTCTTAGAACTTTCTCTCCCTGTAATGTTGGCAATTTCTCCTCTTAATTATTCCACCTTTGGGTGGAAATTCTGACGAGCAGGTAGAATGGCATCAAGAATATTTCTGCCAGGAAGAAAGCAGGACAAATATACTGCATTACAGCATCTTCCCAAATAGATTCTGTGTTTCTGACTGATGACACAAACCCTTTGATTTCTATCATTTCCTGTCCTGAGTCTTTTAATAAGTCTAATGTCAGATCAAAAAATAAAAGTTTGTTTCGTTCCTTTAGTATACTGTTTTTTAACTATTGACTCAAATGACAGTATCACTTGCATCAATAATTAAAGGAAATAAAATAATAATAAAAGGAAATCACTAAAGTCATGGTGGCTTAACAAACACTATTTTCACACACAGGTTCCTTCTTTTTCTATGTACATTAGATCTTCACTGACTTCTCCATATTTGCTACTGTGCAAATCACTTAGTTCTCAGATAGTTTCTGAATTACTGGTGTAGAAGAAAAAGTTCTCACTAGTTTTAGTCACAGATTGAAGTATCATATCAATTATAATTTTGTATCATTTATATAATTTTCTCAATGACACTATACTGATATAAAATGTAAGTTCCAATAATTATAGATTTAAACAAAAAGGGAACATTATTGTCTAAGGACTGGTATTTAATGGTTGACAGAATAAAATAGAAGGTATATGTGCGTAAAAGTTTATAATACGGCTAGCACCGTATTTTACTGGACCTTTTGAATGCAATGTATGTGTATTGTATATTTTTTTAATATTGTGCTGAAAGTAAAAAGTCAAAAATTGCTTTGAAATTCATACTTTGAAAATATTAAAAAAAATACTTCTACATTTTTTAAGGAACCAGGAAAAAACCCAAATGGCTAACACAATTCTACAAAATAAGAACAAATCTGGAAACAGCACTTTGCAAGTCTATAGTGATCAAAATGATAGGCACCAGGATAGTGTCAGCATAAAAAATAGAGACATAGATCTACGGAACAGAACAGAGAATCTGAGATTAAACCAGTCACATATTGTCATCTGAGCTTTGACAAAGCAAATAAAAGCAAACACTGGTGAAAGAATCCCCGGTCAATAAATGGTGATGGGAGAACTGGTTAAACTCCGCGAAAAGACTGAAACTGGACCTGCACCTCTCACCACTTACATATGTTAACTCATCACGCATAAAAGGAGAGAAGGGTGTTTACAGCGGGGCTGGGAGGTAGAACAGGAGATGTCCAGAGATACAAAATTCCAGTTAGGCAAAAGGAATCATTTCAAAATATCAAGTGTAAACACCATGACTACAGCTGAAAACAATATATTGTATTCTTGCAAATCACTAACAGAGTAGATTGGAAGTGTTCTTATCATAAAAAAAGGATTGGTATGTGAGGTAATACGTATGTTAGTTATCTTCATTTAGGCATTTCACATGTACACTTATTTCAAATATCATGTTGTACATATTAAATACATACAACTTTTCTCAATTAAAAATAAATAGATATGTTTAAAAAATTAAATTCCAAGCTCTGGGAACTACATTTATTATCACAACGGATGGCACAATGTCTCTTGAAAATGTACTATGTAGGAAGAAGGCGGAGCACGGGGGCCAAACAGAAACCTCTAGCAATCATTTCACTGCATGATCACCAAATTCAATAAGCAAACACCCTCAGAAGAACCACAAATCAGGTGAGAAGTCATAGTACTTATTTTTGACCCTGTATCAAGGAAAGAGGCATGGAAGAGGGCGGAGGAGACAGCACAGCACTCCGCTGCCTGCACCACCCTCCCAGCCTTTGGCAGTGCTGTACCAGTAGCCCCAGTGGAGAGAAAATCCTAGTGCTCAGGGGAGGGAGAGTGACCTGATTATGGGACTTTGCGTTGACACTCAGGGCTTCCCTGGCACATGGCAAAACAGCATAGAGTAGAAATTGCTGGTGCCCATGGAGGAAGCTCTTAGACTGCCCTGACCAGAGGGAAATCCTGAGCCCTGAAACCCTAGCTCTGGAGTTATGGCTAGCTGGGCCACCTGCTGACAAAGCCACCTGGGGCCATGAGGCAGTAGGGCTACAATGGCTACAATCCTTGGGCCAGTCCTACTGCTAGGCAGGCTCAGAGCCAGTAGATTGATGGTGAAGACGAGACACCAGCTACTGCGGCCAGTCCACTGCCTGTGTTACCTGCCCCCCAAACACAGGTAATGTGGATCAGGGAGTCTGCTCCACCGGGGAAAGCAAAGGGGATAGCTCAGAAGGCTTTTTGTGCAACTTGGGTACCATCTCAGCCATAGTAAAATAAAATACCAAGTGGATTCCTGTTTCCCCTGAAGTCCAGGCCTTAGTTCCTAGGCAACATTTCCAGACCCACATGGGTCAGAAGGAAACATGCTGCCCAGAAGGGAAGGGCTCAGTCCTGGCAGGATTCACCATCTGCTGACTCATGAGCCCTTTCACTTTGATAAACATCAAAGGTAGCTATGGAACAGTCACCACAGGCTTTGGATAAGACCAAGCTGGGTGACCTGGCACTGGTGACCATGAGGGAGTACCCTTGTCACTCCTCCCCAACTCCAGCAGCCTGGACAGAGAGGACCAGACTTTGCCTGGCAATCCAGGAAATTCTCCCATATCTGACTGATGACAGGTTCACCAAAGTGGGATTGCCAGGAGTCTGCAGGAGCCATTACTGGGTGGGGCACCCCCATTACTGATAGCACTATAGTGACCGAAGACTTACATCGATATAATACTCAATTCCCTTTGAATACCTTGAAAGCCTGTTCTTTGAATTTGAAAGGACAAATTCAAACAAGTCCAGATAATGAAGATTAAAATAAATACCTAGCTCTTCACTGTCCAGACATCAGCAAACATATAAAAGCATCAAGAACACTCAAGCTCACCAAATGAACTAAATAAGGTACCAGTGACCAATCCTGGAGTGATGGAGACAGGTGACCCCTCAGACCAAGAATCTAAAATTATCATCTTGAAGAAGAAGCTCAATGAACTTCAAGGCAACACAGAGAAGGAATTCAGAAGTCTATCAGAGAAATTTAGCAAAGAAATTGAAATAATTTTTAAACAGTCAAGCAAAATTCTTAAGAATTCAATGGACAAACAGAAATTTCAACTTTTATTTTTTTATCTCATAGCACACTTGAATCTAAAGTTAAACTTCCATGGCACACTTAAGTTATGTTGATAAAAAAAAACAGTAAAAAACAAACAAACAAACAAAAAAAAAACGTATACTTACTGTGCTATAAACATCTTTTAAAAATTTAATTAATGATTTTTAAAAATTTCACAGCATACCAGTGTCTTGAAAAATCTTCCATTAGAGTCTCTCAACGGCAGAATTGACCAAGCAGAAAAAGAAAAAAGTAGTAAGAAAGCATAGACCAATCCTGCAAGATCTAGAAAATACCCCAAAAGGGCAAATCTAAGAGTTGCAAGACTTCAAGAGGAGGTAGAGAGAGATATCAGGATAAAAAGTTTATTCAAAGAAATAAAAAACAGAAAAAATTCCAAACCTAGAGAAAGATGTCAATATTAGGTAAAGAAGGACATAGACCAGTCAGATTTAACTCAAACAAGACTACCTCAAAGGCATTTAAAAATCAAGCTCCCCAAGGTCAGGGATAAAGAAAAGGTCCTCAGGGAAGCAAGAAAAAAGAAACCAATAACAAAGGAGGTCTAGTGAGTCTGACAGCAGACTTCTCAGAGGAAATCTCACAGGCCAGGAGACGGCATCACACGTTCAAAATGCCAAGGAAGAAAATCTTAACCCTAGAATGTTATACCCGGAAAAATATCCTTCAAACATGAAGGAGAAATAAAGATTTTTTTCAGACCCCCAAACTGAGGGACTTCATCAACACCAGATCTGTTCTACAAAATATGCTAAAGGAAATTCTTCAACCTGAAGGAAAAGGATGCTAATACACATTAAAAAATAATCTGAAGGAGTCCAACTCCCTGGTGACAGTAAGTACACAAATATAGCATACTCTGTTGTGTAATTGCAGGGTATAAGTCACTTGTCTCTTGAGCAGTAAGACTAAAAGACAAGCCTACCAAAAATAACTTCAGCAACATTTTCAGAGATTAAAACTGTATTACTCAAGTCACATTTGACTTCTGCAATTACAATGGATACAATATGCAAGATAACAAACATTAGGGTATATATTATTATAATTTTAACATAGTTTTTTCCTTTCTTAAAAGGTGCCTTTTAAAGGGTATATATTATTATAATTTTAACATAGTTTTTTCCTTTCTTAAAGGTGCCTTTACCTTTTTTTGGCACCATCTGTATATGTACCTAAAACTGAAACACCCAGAAACATAAAGCAAAAATTATCAGAGCTAAGGAGAGAGGCAGATCCCAATAACTAACTGTTGGATATACCAATATTCTATTTTTTTTTTTGCATTAGACAGAAAATCAACATTATGTTCAGTGAAATAAGTCAATTACAGAAAGTTAAATCCTGCATGTTCTCACTCATGTGTGGAAGCTACATATTAAAAACAATTGATCTCAGGGAGTCAGAGAGTAGAATAATGGTTACTAAAGACTGAGGGCGAAGTGGGGATGGTTAATGGGTGCAAAAATATAGTTAATTAAGTAAAATGACCAATATTTGATAGCACAACAAAGTGACCATAATTAACAAGTTAGAGTGTGTTTCAAAACAAAAATAACTGAGAGTGGAATTGGGATGTTCCTAACACAAAGAAATGATAAATGGCTCAGGCAACGGATACCCCAATTAGCCTGATTTCATTAATTCACATGGTATCTTTGTATAAAAACATCACATGTACTCTATAAAGATATACAACTCTTACATATTCACGATAATTAAACATTAAAAAAAGATATCACTTAGGTGACAGAGCTCATTTCATAGGCAATATATACTCAATTTGGAGGCAAGTCTTTCAATTCCCAATTTCTGACCCAATAGTTTTTTTTCTCTTCTCTCAATTTGATTAGAAGATTCCAGAATACTATTTGAACCTAAGTCTAATCATTAAAAAATCCTATATGATATTGATATTTAAACAGATATTCAGGCATGATCTTAAACTAAATAGGGAGCAAAAAATAATTTTATTACTTTGAATTATTTTCTGTACCGATTTTATGACTTTGAATTTTTTTGTTCTGATTTTATTCAAATATCTCTCGTGGTAATATGATTGTTTTATTAATTCCGAATATCTGCATTGAACACCATTCTAGATTTCTAGCATCAGTGTTCAGGAATGAGCGGGGATGATCTCCACTGCGTGATCCCCTATTGAATACCCAGTGCCATCCAGATGAACATCAGGTAATACTGTGTGTGAAATAATGAAGAATGACACTTTCAGGGTCTTGTGTGGTCATGGATTTTTCTGTGATGGTGGTGTATTGTGGGCTTAAATTTTAATTTTGGAGACATACTTTTCTGGGGGAAGGAAATAGGAAAAACCTAAGACACCAGAGTCACCAAGCAGTGTGCACCCAGGTGGCAGGTCAGGGAACTTGAATTTTCGGAGAGGAGAGTCTAGAATGTCCTAAATGGAAACAATGCACAAAGGACCTGAGGACACGATGCAACTGGCCTGGCCACTGCTCTGTATGCTGTGTGCCCTGGCCTAGCTGGCCCAGGGAGGGGATGCCTTTTTCTAACTCCTCCCAAGACTGCAAGGATTAGCAGAGGTCCCAGACATACATTGCCTTGGAGGAGGTAAAATATACAGTAAGAAAACAAAAACCCTCACCAGAAAATAGATTAATTAATTTGAAATTTAAATTCTGAGCAAAAGACTGATTGTTTTCAGGAAATGGCATCAAGAGACTAATATGGAGTGACTGCCGGGGATAACTGTGGGGGAAAGCCAGGATGGAATAAAGAGCACGGATCAAGGCAAGTGCATGACCTCAGGGAAGGAATCCTTCCTTCGGCAGGTAGGACACCCTTCCCCAACCACAATGACCTGGGTCTTTAGATCATTGCTGCCCTTACTCTTTTGCAGTTTTGGTAGCCACACCTTGCCCCACAGGGTATACACCAGAAAGGAAGTACACAGTCTGGAGAAGGTTGGGCCTCAGGAAAAGTGGGTAAGGTAGAAGATTAAAGTCAGTTGTGAGAATAAAAATGAACAATTCACTGCAAGTTATTTTATGAAGTGCAGGACCCTCCCCCATCTCTCTTGCTCAGAGCAACTGGCAATCATGCAATCAAATGTCTGCCCCACCCCGTACCCTTTCTGAAGAAAAACCAGGAGTCTTTAGGGAATTGAATGGTTCAAGAGAAAAGACTTCTAAGTCTTCTGTATTCTGCCATGGAACAATCAAAGTTCTAGATAAAATGCGAATGTTAGCACTATCCAAACAGGAAAGTTAAAGGGGTAGCAGTTGAGAGGAGGGCAGAAAGGGAGGAAAAGGGAAGGATGAGGACACAAATCCCTTTATCTTATATAATGTGGAGTCCATCATTTATGAACTAGGAAACAGGAAATAAAGCTTCAAGTATATTTACTTAAGTTAAAATTGACAGTAAAGAATCTAAACGTGGTGATGCATATCTGTACCAGCAAATGGATGGGAGGGAAATGCGATGTGGGTAAATGACATCTTCACCATAGCAGTCATTAAATAGGTAATGCCCCCACATTAATGAACTATGGAATGACACAATAATATATTATTAAGAGATATGGAAGAGAAGAAATATTTAGAAGATTTAGAAGTTGTTGCCCTTAAGGGTGTGAACTTAGAAATGAGACCAATGAGGTCATGAATTGCTGCTTTAAATTATCAGTCTTTTTTTTTTTGACTTAATAAACTTAAAATGTGCATGCATAATCAAGTAAAAAGAGAAATTTAGGGTCTTTTGTTGGTGGAAAGAATGAGAGTTGCTATGTAATTTCCAGACCCATTTTGAAAGTACTGTAAAACAATTTTTTTTAGAATAGATCTCCCTGAAGACTGCTTTTCCAACTCCTCTTTCTTTCTTTTTTATTAAGACATTTAACTAGAAAATAACTGAAGCATGCAAGTAAGAAATTATACAGACATGTGTATTTCCTTCATCTATGTTTGACAAATATTAATTTAACATTTTACTATAATTACCCAAATCTTTAAATTATGAAAATTTGGAATTACTCAATACTCTTTTATTTGCAGTTTCCATCTGTATTTAAATAATTGGGCAACACTTTTTCTTTCCAAGTACTGTCCTCTATAGGGTTTTGCCATCAAGATTATAGCAGCCTCAAACCAAGCTGGGGAACCTTTGCTTCTTTTTCTATGCTTTGGAACATTTAGTATAATGTTCCTTGCAATTTTGGTGGGCATTGCTATTTTGTTGTACTAATTACTAGTTCAAATTTTGAATGATTAAAGTTCCACTCTCAGGTTTACTACTTTGGGGGAGTAGATTTTGTTCTAGACTTATCTTGCACTTCACCTAAGTATTCAAATATTCAACTTCATTGAATAAACTTGCTCATGTCTTCTAGTACCGCCAAATTTATTTTTAATCTATATTGTTTCTATGGTTATTTTCCCGTTTTCATTCCAAATCCTGTTCATATGTGTCATCTCTCTTTGCTTAATTGTTCTTGTCTTCTGTGTTTATTTGAAGAATCAGCTTTCTATTTTGTCAACCTTACCTAATGTTCTTTTTGTACTAGGTCATTAATTTCTGCTTTTATTTTTATTTCTCTCTTTGTCCTTTTTTTTAACTCCTTGAGCAGAAACTTTAGATAATTAGTTTCTGCTCTTACCCTTGCCTTCTAGCTACAACTTAAAGCTGTATGTTTTTCTTTTGGGGCTACTTCATTCTCACCGCACAAATTCTGATGCGAAGTTTTATTTTCTGGTATCAAATATCTTGTGAATCTAAATCGTGTTATTTGCTTCGATCCTGGACTGACATTAAAGCGTGTTTTTTATTTTGAAATGTGTTTTGGACAGTTGTTTTACATCAATTTCTAATTTTATTGCACTGTGATCAGAGAATGTGTTTTAGGTGTCGGTAGCTCATTAGGATTTGCTGATAGTTGCTTGGTGGTTTAGTTTATGGACCTTCCACTCCCACCCCCAAAGTTTCTTAAGTACTTCTTTATTTAATGAGACATACAGAATTAATTAACTAGTTGACATAGAGTTCCATAAAGCCATTAAATCATCTTACTTTTAAAAGTAACTATGGTACTTTTAAAATCTGCATCCTTTTGTCTCTTTGCTTGACCTATCAATTTTTAAGAGAGTTATGTGTCAGATAAAAATCTCTCATATGGTATTTACGTATCAATTTTCTCATTCTGACACACTTATCTATTTAGTCTTAGGTTTTGTTTTCATGACCTTGCAGGTTCACAATTTCTGTATCTTTCTGTTAACTTTTTCCTTTAATTCTATTGTGATGATTCTCTATATTCCTTATAGTTATTTTTTAAAGATATAATGCCTATTTTTAAATAGGCTAAAAATAGTAGACTATCAACTTTGTTTTTGGTTAGAATTTCCCCAATTGTATCTCTTTTCATCTTTCATTTTCAGTCTTTCTGTGTTTGTATGGCTTGGTGCTATTTGTATAAATCATATATAAAAAGTTGCCTTTTAAAACTATTTTTAATTCTATATGAAGATGATTGTTACTTCACTGGCACTTTTAATCTGTTTGCATTTATTATGACGATAACTTGAAGAAGAGACAGCCCTTACTAAATATTCTTTGCGCCCTCTATTTTTCCCAGCCTCCTTAACAGTTAGCTGAGTCGATGGACTAGACCAAATGAGGTCCAGACTACATGTGCCAATGTGGCAAGACCCAGCATGTCTCTTCCTTCTTTCTCTTTCTCTGCCAGGACAATCTTGGAGGCTGCCTAGTATGGTATAACTATGGAGAGGGTTGTATGATTAGTACATAGTATGGTAATAGATGGAAAGGGTTATATGACGCACTTTGGGGTGCAATATGAGATATAAACTTGAATTGTGTTCAGCCTCTGATAGTCAGAAGTTATTTCTTGAGGTAGTTAGGGATAATTACTCTGACTGCTGTATTTAGAATTAATTCTACCATATTATATGTTTTTAATGGTTTGCTTATTTGTTTGGTTTTGCTTTTTTACTTTTTGCCTCATAGAATTCTTTGAAAATTAACTTCCCTTCATTTTTTTTCTCTCTCTGCTTATTTGGAATATACAGCTGTTTGTGATGGTTAACTTTAGGGGTTCACTTGATGAGGCTATGGTACCCAGTTGTTTCGTCTAACACCAGTTAGATGTTGCTGTGAAGATATTTTTTAAGATGTGATAAACATTTAAATCAGTAGACTCTAAATAATGGAAATTACCATTCGTAATGTAGGTGATCCTCATCTAATCGATTGAAGGTCATGAGAGAAAGGACAGAGGATTCCAGAAGGAGAAGGAATTCTGCTCTCTGACTGCGTCCAGACTCAAGACTGCAATCTTAACACTAGCCCATTGGCTTGCCCACAGCTGTTAGACTTCCCAGCCCCTAAAATTGTATAAGCCAATTCTTTAAAATGTATGTCACAGAGGGAGAGGCATTAGGGGTTACTAGAGATATTGATCACCAGATCATCTCAGAAAGAAGGAACAGTTTTAGATTAAAAAAGCATAGCCCAGGTGTAATCCTGAGGGGAAAGTGCTAGAATCAACCAGAAAGTCCTTCAGAAGAAGTTGCAGAGCAGAACAAGAAGGAATAAGCTTTCAGCAGAGACCAACTTCTAAAGAATTTGGAGTACATGGAAAGGTAGGTGGGGGTGTTTGTTACACTTCTGGCAGACTGTAGGGTACTGATCTATTGGAGCAGCTCGTCTACCCTAACGAGCCCAAAAGCTACTGGTCTCAATGAACTGGGAGTTTCTTGAGAAGAGAGCACCAGGCTGCCAGCCCTCTCCAGGCCACTCCCCATCATGTCACACCTGAGCTGAGGCAGCAGGCACCACACTGCCAGGCCACTCCCCATCACGTCACACCTGAGCTGAGGCAGTAGGTGCCACACTGCCAGCCTACTGTCCATCACATCACACCTCAGCTGATCACATCAGATCAATACCACCCATAGGCACCATTCTCCACCCACATGTGCCTTATCATCCCAGAGAGCTTCAACCCTCAATATTTTTGTCACAAAAACATGTCCCAACACCTGCCCAGACTGCAGTGACCATACTGGGGGCTGTTAGGTCCTGGGGAAATGTCCTGACCCCAGAACTTGTGCATTCAGGGTAGGCTGCCTTCAGGGGAAAGGACAGTACAGCAAGCCGGGTGGGCCCTCTGGGACAAAGGAGACCAGAGTGCCAGTGGTCCTCTATTTAGACTCTTCTCATCTTTCTCCCCGACCCTCCCTACAGCTGCTGATGCAGCCGTGCTGTTCCCAGGTGCATTGGCGCTGGCCCCCAAGGGGTGATTGAGTCAGGGCTCTCAGGAGCAGCTCCTTCCCCTCTCCTGCAGTGCCCACCACATGAAGCTTCCACAGAAAGAGGTCTCATGCCTTTCCTCTTAAAGACGTGCAGTCGTGCTTACACTGTGAGCTCCCTGCCCACTGGTCCTCCCCAGTACTACTGGCTGCTCCAGCAGAGCAGAGCATACACTGAAGTGGAACGTCTGTAAGCCTGCTTGAGAACTCCATAGGCAACCTGGGAACAACACACGTCTCCTGGTACAGTTAGGCATTAAACTTAGGGATCAGAGGACAAGCCTGCAGAGTAGATTTCATATACCTAGGACTAAATTGTGTTGCTTGGAGGCACAGAGGAGAGATTTGTGAATGAATCTTGGAAGGTGAGGGAGCCCATGTGGGCAGAACTAAAAGGAGAATGCAGTGTGGGTCTGGCTGGAGAGCACTCAAAAAGCACTTCCCCTCACAGGAAAGCCATGCTTTGTCCAGGTTGGGATCATGGGCAGGAATGCAGGTGAACTCAGTTAGTTTGGGCTGCTGCTGGTGGCCAGATGCTAGTAGGAGAGCTGCGAGGCAAAGGAAGAGAGATAAGAACAAAACTGGCTCCTATCTGTAAGACTGTGAATTGCAGACTTCCCTTCCCTAATGAGCATACATTTTAGCTTAGGGGTCTAGTTTCCTCTTCTCCCTGGTGACTTTCCCCATAAACCTGAGAATTGACCCTTGACTCCCTCCAAGACAGTTCTTGTGCTCACCTTTGTGGAGTGTGAATTTATCAGGCTTGTCCAACATAGCCCTGCCCAGCCTTGCTCATCCAACTGCCTCTGCAGTGGGAGAGAATAAGGAGGCTCCTGAAAGCGCCAGGGTCCCATCCATTGCCTGAGATATCCCGGTGCTTGTTATGATTAACTAAAGCTGGTTATAAGTTCCAAAAATCACCAGCAGGATGATCCCTTAAAGAACGTAGATTGTCTGAATGTACTAAAAAAACAAAACAAACACAACCACTCCACAACCCAAATATATGCTGTTTTCAAGAAACCCTTTTAACTCACAAAAATTCTCATAGACTAAAGGTAAAGAGGTGGAAAAAGATATTCCACACAAATGAAAACCAAAAGCAAGCAGGAATAGTTATTCTCATATCAGACATAATAGACATTAAATCCACAATGGGAAAAAAAGGCAAAGATGGTCATTACATAATGATAAAAAGATTAACTCAACAAGAAGATGCAACCATCCTAAATGCACTTAAAACGAGAACTTCTCTATTCATAAAACAAATTCTACAAGATCAAAAGAAAGAAACATCAACATCGTAATAGTCAGGGATTTCAATACTTCACCAATAGAATTAGACAGACATTGGAAACTAAGAAAGGGGGAGGGTATGCGTGGGTGAGGGATAAAAACTACCGACTGGGTACAATGTACACTATTCTGGTGATGGGCATATTACAAGCCCTGACTTTAGCATTATACAATTTATCCATGTAACAAAAACACTTATATCCCCTTAATTTGTTGAAATAAAAATAATTAATTAAAATATGTGTATATGTATACATGCACATGCATATCCTATTGGTTCTGTTTCTCAGGAGAACTCTATAAAATTGTTCATTGTTCACTCTAGGAAATTCTTCTAGAATTTTCCTCAATGCTTAGTACATACACTTACCAAAGATTAAAGGTAACCAGCACATTACACTCCTCCCCAAAATTCAAAGATCTTAACAATTTTTCACTAACTGTGATCAGTCCCATTGTCCCATTTCCCATATTATTATCTTCTTGTATTTTAGTTCTGATTTTAATCCACATATTTAATAATTACTATTATGGTTTTCACAATGTTTTTTTAGACTTATATGCATTTACTCTTATTTTGTTCACTTTTGTCCCTTTAATATCTATGTTCTTCAATTTTGTTGACATTCCTTTTGTAGTATATTTTATAGAAGTTGAATGAATACAGTCTTTTTTTTTTTTTTTACAATAAATGAAGTGTATTTTATAGTATATTTTATAGTTATTCAATGATTCCTGTCAGGGTTTTCCCTGTAAATGATCTGCCATATAAGAGTAAATTTTCAAAAATCCTGTTTATTCCTCAGACCCTTGACCCTGAAGAAAGAAAAACTGCTTTTGAAGTTTGTATAGGTTTTTCATTCTCGTCATATCAGGGATTAAACACTGACAAGTTACTTACAACAGTAGTTCATGTATTCATTGGGATATAAGTGTCTAATGCTCTAAGATTGCCTAATTTTCAGAAATTTTCTCCTGTATAATATCCTTCCTTCTAGGCATCTTCACCTTTTCTTCAGTTTGTCTAAAGACAAACATCTTGCCTACCCAGTGCTGTTCTTTATTATCCTACAATGATTGTAGGAGAAAATGAATTCCTTTCAAACTATCCTCACTTTCTTCTATAATTTATATTATTTTTCCTAAAAATACCTGAGAAAGATCTTGTCAAAGGTTTTTAGAATGATGACTCCCAAGAAAGATGGGTTATTATAGCAGGTGAGAGAATTAAAATTTGGAGAATGAAGACAAAGACCACACAGGGTAACTGGAGTTGAGGCCAGTGTGATGGTGAAATTTATGTGTCAACTTGACTGCCCACTGATACCCAGATTAAACATTACTTCTGGGTGTGTCTGTGAGAGTGTTTCTCGTTGAAAATACAGCAGATTGCCCTCCCCAATATGACTCTGCATCACTCAGCCTGCACAGGACCTGAATAGAACAAAACACAAAGAAAGGAAGAGTTGCCCCTCTTTTCCAGCTCAATTTTACAGATTGAGCTGGAACATCTCACCTCCTCTACTCTGGCTCTTGGACTGAGATTTATACCACCAGCTCATTCAGTTCTCAGGCCTTTGAGGCCTCCTCATTTTTTCTGGATCTCCAGCTGATGGCAGACTGTGGGACTCCTTCATAATCATATGACCAGTTCCTCATAAGTCTCCTTTTAGATCTAGATCTCTCTCTCTCCCCTATGTATCTATCTATCTGTCATGTATGTATGTATGTATGTATGTTTGTATCTATCTATCTATCTATCTATCTATCTATCTATCTATCTATCTATCTATCTATCATCTATCTCTCCCATCTCCTACTAATTCTGTTTCACTGGAAAACTGTTACTTATATATTTTTCTCAATTCTGAATACTCATTCCTAGTAATGATCTAACTAAACACTGAGACAAACTGAGAAAGGAGATTCAAAATTAGAGCGTTTTAAGCAGCATTGTGTGTATGTGTATGAGAGAGAGTAAGAGAGAGACAGAAAGTTTCAGACAATGACAGTGATTACAAGGTGAAGAAGAAAGACAGAACAAAGGGGAAATATTAAATTGCCAAAGGAAGTGAAAGTGTGATTCATTTTTTTTTTAATGCGAGATACCTAGAAAAGTTGAGAACTGCCTAAATTTTCCACATCAAAGTTTATACACCAAACTAGCACACTTCATTGACTTAGAGAAAGGAAGGAGAAAGGGATGAAAGAAAGGAAAATGACATTTCATGTTAGGTAAGGAATGTGTAATGAATGATTGCTGTGAGACAATTCTTCATTATCTTTAAGAACATGAACTATACAGTTCAGCCCACATCAGCCTTCTCTTGTGTGATATACCAGATTGAAGTATACAGGGTCTAAGATCTTTATAGTGGAAAGGGGCAGGGTGGGCCAAATATCCTAGTGCCACTAATATGTGCTTATTGTCTAAAGTGGCCATTTCAAGGATCCAACAGCATATGAAATCTATTTGTTCATCAACTTGTGAAATCTGATCTGGTAGATAATGTAGGTTTCAAGTTCACCTATGACCTGGAAATATTTTTAAAAGGTTTAATTCTTAATTCTCTTTTGTATTAGAGCCTTTTTATCAGATCAAAGCAAATAACATTAGTAAATAAAATGACTAGATCTCATTACCCAATTTTCTAAAGGGTGACATATTTCCTTTCTTTATGTCCTTGCATCCACCGTAGAGGAGTTCTAAATGAGATGTTATTTTGGAGATTGAAAGGATAACTGAGCATAGCAAAGCTTTTGCAATGATTATGCCACTATATTTCTGGGTGAAAGTACAGTAGACTGCCCTCCCCAGTATGACTGTGCATCATAATGTTTTTGGAAAAACAAATGTTTATAGTTCTTTCCTCATCCAGCACTAATAGAAAAATATTATTTACATTCTTAAAGTTACATTTCATCCTGAGATTTAAAGAAATTATCTAAGCAAGACAAGTAGCTGTTACTCTTTACATAAGAATAATACATTACACACTTAAACGGTATGCAGTCTCCACCTGCTTGTAAAGGGCCAACATTTGTGCTCACTCATATTTTCCTGTAATTCCATTCATGATTATCTGTGTGTGTTTATAAATAGGTCGACTTACAGACATTTAAAAAAGCGAAGTTGTTTTTAAATGCTATCTCAATTTTGATTACAGGACTACCATTTGTTTCTTAGGAGATTTTTAGTGGTTTTTTTGGTTGTAATTCTCAAGTTATCGCACCTCCGTTTTCTTCACAGTGGTAATTGGTTGTGTTATTGCTTGTTTAATTGGTCTTTTTTATTTCCTCCTGAAATTCCCCATGTTGTTTCTTTTTAATTTATTGAAAACATTCTTCCTTCTCTGTTAGATGCAAATAAGTATTTTTTATTGTTATTCGTTGAATTCCTTCATAGAAAAAGAATAAACAATTTCATCCTTCTGTGTTTAACTGTAGCTTCAGCAATAATACCAGATCTTATATTTATGGGAAATTATCCCATCTAGTTAACTGCTCAAATTAATATTTGGCAAATGTATTTATACAACTATATTATAATAACTTATTAAAGTTAAAACATTATATATTCTGTTCATGAAATATATCCCAACAAACTTTCTCAGACAGATCATCCCTCTTTATATCTTCTGATAACCATTAAATAAATCAGTGATTCTCTTTAGCATGTGTCTTGTCATTCTCCAAGCATTTAATTATTTTTACATGGTTAATGAAATAGATAAGGAATAATATTAATAGGGGACATGTTGTTATGCATTACAACTCACCAAAGCTCTATGTTGAGGTGGGTTAGCCTACCATGGATAAGCATCACTGGTAAGGAGCAGTAAGCACACATTTCATGTCAGCATAAAAGTTAGAGTTTTCGAAGTGTAAAGTAGTGTGCATTAAATTTGAGTAAAATCAAACAGTGCTTTAACATAGAATGTTAGAAGAAATTTATAAAAATGAAACAGTGACAGTAGCAAAATTTGTATTGGTACAAAAGCATGAAATAACATGAAAGGTTTCAATTATAATGAAATTCACTCATTCATTCATTCATTCAGAGTGCCTACTATTTGCCAGGCACTGTGCTAGAGGCTGAAAATGATCATCCAATAAACCAGGTCAAATGAAAATGGTGAAATTGGAAATTAGGGTCTTTAAACTTATAGAAAATTACCTATAAAAAGATGGATTAAAATTTACTTTAAATTTGAAAAATAGGTTCATTCTCAAAGGATAACTGGGCATAGAAAAGCTTTTGCAATCATCATGCCACTATTTTGTGTACAAAGTAAATAGAACATATGGCATTATTCGAGCTCATTCCAGAAAGCCAAAATCAGTAGTAATTGCTCATAGAATATGGTGCTTTCATTATGAACACAGAAATGACCTCCTAAGATTGTGATAAATATCTCTAATATTCCTGAAGTCCAAGGGAGCATTCTTGTCTAGTACCAAACCAAAGAGAATATTGATCTGTTTGTTTAACATCATTATTTATTTATATTTCATTCATAAATGTCAAAATCAGGCTGTCCGTCCAAAAACTCTGGTTCTTTGTGAGATTCTGTATGAAGCAAAAAGAGTAATTATGAGCGTTTTAACCCACGGCATGCTTTTGATGAGTTTTTTTAACCTAATATAGTGTTACCAAAATTAATCACACAACTTATATGCAAAATGTTGTCCTACATATAAAGAATGAAAATTGTCACTATTGAAAATATTTAAATAATGTGATAAAACTTGGAATCCTAAAACTCTAAAATGTTGGTTCCAAATGTCTTTCAACAATATGCAAAGTGTAGGAGTTTTTCAATTCATAAAAATGGTCTAAATAATTTAGAAGCCTATGATCTGAAGTGCTTTGCTAAATTTGAATTTTTATTGTCAAACCTCATATATATCAACTTGTGTGAGATTATAGTGATGTTAATTTTCAGGGCATTTATTTTGGTTTTTCCTGATGTTATTTGTTAGAAATGGTGATAAACTTCCCTGCCCAGGGTGTCCTGTTCGCCTGTTTTTATTTTGTGAGTTGGTGGCACAAACCTGTTTGACTGCTGCTATAATTGTAAGACCCTGACAGGTAAATAGTAGACAACTGAGATAAGAGTTCTGTTATAATAACAAAATGGTTAGGATTTATTTTGGATAAAATTTAAAAGAAACCTTCAAATATAATTCAAAACAAATTCACTCATTTACTGGGATTTTCCTGATCTCACTTCAATTTGAAAATTTAGGCAATCAAAAATGTTGACCTCCACACTCAGCACACACATATCATTTATTTCTTACCTGTTTTGTAGCTTCATGTGCAAGACCTTTGGCTTCTCTGGCAACTTTCTCAGCTTCATCAATATAGTCCTTAATATTGCTGTAAGCTTTGAAGGCTGCAGTGGCGTTGAAGGAGATGTTTTTAGCCTCATCAAGAATTCTGTTGAAATGATCCCCCCAAATGAATGTGAGAGCATTCAGTGATATTACAGTGAAGAACATCCTTGTTATTACAAACCCAGCTTTGAAATGATCATGGTCAATCTAATTACGATAATTCTAAATCATAGTGAGATACATACTTACTGTATTGTATCATAGTTTTCAATTTAACCTCATATTTCTAAATAATTCAGCTATAAACTACATACCTAAAATACAAACATATCTTAAATACCCATAGCATCCCCGCTAAAAGCCTCTGTAACTATATGAACCAGGCAAGTGTGTGTGGAGAGATGGTCCTTTACATTATTTGTGGAGCAAGCTACAGGTTTCAGAGCATTTGTTCCACAGTATTGGAATTAATTTCACAAGATTTCTCTAGGGTAGGTGCACTTCCTAGGGAGGATAAATGAATCTCAGATTAAATGACTTGCTTTAGGTCACTTGACCAACATGCCCCTAATTAAGGACTTGGAACCTGGGTCTGCCAACTTCTACTTTACTGTTTCATCTATGGCCCTTCACTCTAACATGGTAAAAGTTCGTTACAAAATGAATCGTGTATACATATAAGGCCCAAGGTCTTCAAAAATCAGTATTAACTGTGAGAACACAGCTTTGCATGTGGTGCAGATTTTTGGGGGAAACATATTTTTGGGGCTAACAGCACTTCTATTTATTATGACAATTGCAAAATTGTAGGGGAAGTATATCTAGAGGGCTGTTTACCAGTCAAATAGCCCATTCCCTCTTACCCCTCCCTCTTCTGGCCCATGTAATAATCCCAGCTAGAGTAGGCTGCTGTTTCACAGGGGATACGTATGTAAGTGTCTCCCTGGAGTTTAAAAGAGAAAAAAAGATTTAAAGGCTATGTATGTGACACATTTTCAAAAGGTACCCTTTTAATGATAAATTATTTTGATTCCATTAGAAATATAATACTGAAATTTGAAGCAGAATGTGTTTATACATATATTATTTAAAATGCTAATAAGGCAACTGCTGTGCTTTCTAATAAAAAACAGAAGATTTTTTTTCTAACTGTAGCCTAGGGCTGTGTTCACTCCCTACCAAGCTGTATTTGAAACTACTTTTTAACTCACACTTTTGATGCCTCTCCAGTAGAGCTTGGCCCAGACTTTCCTAATTAGGCCCTTCCACAGAAAGGCCGTGCAGCTAGTATGTTCATAATTACAGAAATCGAGATCAAAAAGTGATTCTCTGCTATTTCTGCTAGTAAAACTCTTGAACAAGTGTCAAAATAACAGACATTTCCAACAACAAGTGACATACCCATCGAGGACCGCAGATGAGTCATTCAACTGAGCTGCATGGCTCTCAGCCTGGGCCACCTTCTCAGCAAGCTCCCGGGCCTTTATTTCTTGAGAGAGGTCATCTATTTTCTCTTTAAGCTCCTCAGACATAGGAGGCAATTTAGTTTGAATGTCTTTAACATACTGACATGTAGAGAAGAGAGGGCATTTTGAGCAAGTGGATCCAAACCTCCTTATTTACTAACTTCTGTATGAGACACTATTATACACACTTAGGTTTGTTTTTTTATGAAACATCAAATTTACCAGAATAGTAACAAGACAATTTAAAATAAAATCCGTTATTTAATAAAAGAAGTTAGAAAACTTATGAGGATAGCTTATACCATGAAGAACCTATCTTTCTAAAAAAAATACTATTTCATAGGTATAAATGCATAAATAACCATCGCTAAGAACTTTCGATCATTTGCATTTCCATTACCAAATATCACTCTGTGTAATGCAATAGACGATACACTGAGCGCTTGCTTACAGATTTACATTTTTCTTTTAACTAATGTTATATACATATTGAAGCAGATTGTAAGTGTTGATCTAGGAAAAAGAAATGTCATCATCATGGTGGAATAAAAACAGATTTGTGTTAAGTGTGTGACTACCTCATACAAACATTCACGTCCATTGGGCAGGACACGTAACACCACCAACAGGTAGGCAGTGCTATAACAGAATAATGCAAAAATAACTTTACCTCCTTGAGAAGACTAATGTTAGTATTTGCGTATATTACTGATATTCTCATTGGTTCCCATTTGTTAGAGCCTATGTCATTCTCATCTCTTTTAACTTTGGGTTCTACCAAATACTCACATCTATGACTGAGTCAATTTCCTTTACAAGACGGTTGGCCTCATCCAGTATGTCCTTGCCTTCCTTTAAAGTGTTCTCAGTTTGTCTCTTCCCACTTGCAACAGCCTCCTTCTTCTCCTGTAATATGATATGAACAACACATCAAAATCCTGTTTGGGTAAAATTCAATCAAGTTCTTGCATTCCCGACTTTGCTGCGCTGTATGAACAAAAGCTTCACAAACACGATACATCATGCTGGCACTGTATACTAGCTTAGAATGATGTAAATATTCAGCTACTCAGTCCTCCCAGAATTACTCTTTTATAGAGCCCTGTACAAGTGATTTCTCCTTCCTATTATGACTAGGTCATCTAAGCAAAGAAAAGTTAAGTGATAATAACTGAGGAATTAAAATATTTTAAAAGCAGATAGAACATCCATTTTTAAACTAAAATATAAGCGCCAAATATTTACTACTGGACATGTGGTAGGACACTGAATTACATGGAACTCCATATGGAATGCCAGAATCTATGTAGGAATGAGGACTTTGTGAGCATCTACACAGATTTAGTCAATGAGAGTTCTGTGAAATTTAAAAAGTGGGATTTTTAAGAGAACTTAGGGGAAGTAATTTACAAGAAAAAATAAAGAAACTATAATAGGGAAGAATAAACCTGATGGACTGTTTCATAAGAAGAGAGTAGATTCTAATTTTTCTTTGGAACTTATAGCTTGTCTTAAACTATGTGAAACTCATTCTTGGCCTAGAAGAGGAAAATCGATGACAGAAATATTGCTATTTGGAGCTTACCTTTGCCTATTTTATTCTTTATATTTCTGACTCATTCATACTCTTCCAACCACCATTTTACCTTTAGGTTTATCTAATCAATTATGATTTTAAGCTTGGACCACTTATGTTTTTACATAAACAATAATGTCAATTTATAGTCACTTAGATCTCAACATGTGCCAGGCAGTTTATAAGGAGTTTCTCCTTTTATTATAACTAGCTCTATATGTCCTGTGTTCATCACCTTTTAAATGAGTATGGAGTTTAAGTGCTGTGGTCTGAATGTTTGTGCCCCCATTAAATTCCTGTGCTGGAATCCAAACTCCCAGGGTGATCGTATTAGGAACTGGAGACTTTGGAAGGTCATTAGGAAAATGAGACAGACATCTCGTAAATGGGATTCCTGTCATTTATAAGAGACCTGACGCTGTTCATTCACCCTTCTGCCACGTGAGCACACAATGAAAAGATCGTGTCTGTAAACCAGAAAGTGGGCTCTCGCCGGACACCAAATTCACTATCACCTTGAGCTTGAATTTCTCAGCCTCCAGAACTGTAAATTTTGATTGTTTATAAGCCATTCAAGTTTTGGTATATTTTTATAGCAGCTTAATGAACTAAAGCCACTATAGTTTGGTATATTTTTATAGCAGCTAATGAACTAAAATTAAATGATTTACCACAGGTCTCATAGTACAGCAAAGATTTATACCTCATCTACCTAATAGGATAGATCTTTGGTCCCAGGTAAGGAAAATGTTGCTTCTCCTATTATAGAAATTACATTTTTTATTTGCACTGGGATAGCACTAATTCATGCCCTTTTTTCCTTTCTTCCCTGCCTCTATGGTATGTGGCCGGGCACATGCATTGGGTGCTGCCTCTGAGCCTTTCTCTCTCAGTTCTTCTATCATCTGCTCCCCCCATCCAGGCTTGCTTCCTCCCTCCATGCTCTGCTCATGGTCACTTCTCTGGCCACCTATCTAAAATAGCACCCACTAGGGCACAGTGGTTAAAATTTACATGCAGGCTGGGATCCCATTCTGCTCACTCACAAGCTTGGAAACCTTGAACTTGTCATTTAGCTCTTGTACAGTGGTTAGTCTTTCGATATTCAAAGTGTGCCCCATTCTCCAACACCAGGGGCATCACCTGGAAACTTGCTAGAAGTACACAATCTCAATCCCTTCCCAGAAACTACAGACCCAATCTACATTTTAACAAGAAAGCCAGGTGATTGATATACACAGTAAAATTAGAGAAAAATGAGCTTAGGACATTTCTGGGCAAACAGTAATACTGTAACTGTTAATAACTATAATTAACTTATTTTGTCCTTCTTCTTAGCACTCATTTTTCTGAATTATATTTTATAGAGTGGCCAAAAACTACAAATGCAGATAATATTATTTATTTTTTTATTTTTTTATAGATTGAGCTATCTCAACAACATTTTCTGAGACTTGCTAAAAGCAGAGATTATTTAATGAAAATCAGAGATACCCCAGCATCACAGATGCACATGCGAGGGCCGGTGGAAAGGCACAGCCTGTTGACCTATACATTGCTGATGAAGGATAAGACAATGATTATATTATGCAATATCTTGGAACTTATCTCCAATTATTTATCAATAAACCATTTATTATGCACATAGCCCAGGCTTCTGGACGTTATTGCCATGTTATATGCTTCTTTATTGGTTTAGTGACTATCTCCTTTACTATAACAAACTCCATAAAAATAGTCCTGTAGACTATTATCTCTAGTACCTAGAAGAATTCTCTTAATAAATATTTTTCAGTAAATAAATGAAAATAGAGTCCATTCCTGGGACCTGTGGTGGTGACATTTGGCTTATCTGGCTACTCCCTTCACTGACTAATTTAGAGAAAGTTTTTATATCTCATTTGCTCTTCACAGGCAACAAATGTAGGGGCAGTCCTGATGTTCCCGGTAACAAGTCTTTTCTTTTACATAATTGGCAACTTTAGCCCTTGGCTTTCGTATGAACTAATTTAGCACAGCATACACAGAAATCCAAGAGTCTGTCTTTCTACCATGGCTTGTTTGAATTAATGAATCAAGGTCATTTAAAATCCCATCCCAATGGAAGGGAGGAGAAACGTGTGTTAAGTGAAGAGCTATATATGTTTTTGTTTCAATGAAGGAGCGAACTAAAATCTTTTGTAAAAGCTGTAATTGAATTGCTTTAAAATGTCAATTGTCATGCAAAGACTAAAATGTAGTCTTTCACACTAAAGCAGAAATGATGCTGAAGAGATTGAAGAGATTTTAGAAGTGGGTAATTTTCAGATTAGATACTGATGGGATGCAGCTTTGAACTGAGGAAAGATGAAAATTTGGAGCTTCCAAATATTGATAAAGATATAGAGATAATTTTTTTGTGTGTTTGCTTTATTGAATGTCTTCATTGAAATAAATCAGTTTTGCCTCATCCCAAACACTGTTGTATCCTCTGGAAATGTGTGAGGAATAAGACATTTTCCCCCTGGTTTGTCTGCAGGAAGGAGAAAATGGTGACAAACTAATATATATTTTTAAGTGCTGACGAGATGAATGCTGTGAAAACAAATAAAGAGAAGGAATGGATACTGGATGCCATAGGATATAAAATGCCTAAAGTAGGAAGCCTAGAGTATTTAAGGAACCAAGAGAAGGCTTAAATATAAGGAGAATTGTTCTTCAAATGTGTAGCATAAGTGTAATTATTAAATGATTCTGTTTGTATATCAAGGTTAATTATGGTTAGGTAATTGCCTCAGAAAAGTCCCTCCTTTCCAAGCACAGGGAGCTGCCTATTAAACATCTCTTTATCTCCCAGTCGCAAAACTTATGTCATCTCCCCGTCCCAATTACCCGCTGAAAATTTCAAACTTATGGCCTGCCCCTAACCGCTCTTCCCGCCAGAGCAGTAACTCCTTACTGGCTAGTCTACCATCCCGGCACCTCCCTTAACTGAACCTATCTACGGTGCGCTTTACTTTTGGCTCGCTCTCTCTCCCCCTCTCTTCCCTTTCTCTCTCTTCTCTCTCCTCTTTTCTCTCTCTCTCCTCTCTCTCTCTAACCTCCCTCCCTCTCTTTCTCTTTCTCTCTTTTCTCTTCTCCTTGGTGCTGCTCTGCAGCATCCCTCACCAATAAAGACCTTTCCTACAAGCCTTGGTGGTCTGTGAGATCTCTGCCGGTCGAGTGCTGCCCTTTCAATTATACCATTTCTACCTTTAACTTACTCAATTGCATCTTAATTTATTCCAGAGCTCTGCGAGTTGAGTGCTTTTGTGTTTGTTCTTTTGTTTGTTTTCCTGTGCGTGGTGGAATCTTCAGGAACCTGCAAAGGCTGTCTTTCTGTCTATTCGTTATGTAACAACATATTCTTTACTCTCCTTGTGCTTCCTTCTTTCACAAGGTTCTGATGATAGACTTCAGGAAGGATGGTTCAACACACGCCCCTTTGGTTCCTTTGCTTCATTGAAATGCTCTTCTCCTGTCTCTGCCTCCATGAGGTCCCAGTTCCCTTAATCTTTCTCTCCATCTCTGGAAATGCCCTTCTAAGCCTATTCCCTTTCAGAAGGTTGCAACCAAAGCCTTCTAGGATCTGGCTCCAAATGCCATTTCCAGAACCACCCCAGCAGCAGACTTTTAAACAGGACTTTTCCTAAGCTCTCCTCGCACTTTCAGAGCTCTGCGGTCCTGCTCCTGCTGTTCCATCCTCTTTTTTAATTTCCCCCAATTTTTACCATGATGCCATCATTTTTGTGAATCTTTTGCTGACTCTCCTAGTCAATATTATCACCATATCTCATATATGAAAGGTTAATATCTGAATTTTTAAGCATACTGTAAATTCTCTGAGGCCAGGAATCATTCCTACTTAACTTCACATACCCTGGTTATCAATAGCACCTCGATATGGTAGGCTCCTGACTGACTTTTAAGTATTATCCCAGCTACTTTCCTAGCCTAATATCACACTATTTTCCAATACAAAACCAATTCTCCAATTTATATAAACTAATCAAAAATTACCCCAAATGTTATTTTAATCCAGGACTCCAATATTTCAATGGCCTCCCTTAGCTTTCAGGATAAAACCATATTCCTTAGATTAGTCTCACGGTGCAATTCTCCTAGGACTGAAGGTCTGAACTCTGCTTGCCTGTCTCTATGGCTTTCTGGCCTTCCACTCATTCACCTGTAGTCTTCATTCCAGTCTTATCCAACCAATGACTTTCCTACCCAAATACCTTTTTTCCTCTATGCCTTTGGCTATGTTTTCTCCTCCTTCTGGAATGTTCTCCCTTTTCTTCTTCTATGAATACTGCTTACCTTTGAAGACCTAGCACAAGGGTCACGGATTCTGCACACCCTTCCTAAATCCAGGGGTTATTTGGATACCCTCCTTTGTGTACCCCCATGCTGGTGTACCCCATTTACATACAGTGGTTTGCTTGTGTTTACCTCCCACTAAATGTATGTTACTTGAAGTCAGCAGTCATAGTGTCTTATTGTTTATATATGTGAACTGAAACAAAATCTTTACCCCTCTAGCTGACTCAATGACCCTCCTCTTAATGGGAAACCCCAGAAATACCCTAAAGCTGACTTGCTGGCCATGAGAAAGCCTTTCTCATGCCCCATTTCTTCTTAGAGATATTTTTTCCAACTCATTAACAAGACTGAGGCTAAACAAGGTAAAGATCAAACCACACCTGCAGGCCACAGAAAATGTGAGTTTTGGTTAAGAGTCCAGGAACTTGTCTCTGATTAACAGACATCTTTATGTTAAGTTAAAACATTTCAAGCCTTTAGACAAAGCTTCATTCTTTTAATGAACTATAAGTCAAAAGAATTTTTAAACTTACCTACAACCTATCAGACTCTCTCTCCCTTTAGAAATGTCCCATCTTTGGGGGTCAAACCAATATATGCTCTCCATACGTTTTCTTGGGGTCTTACGTGTAATTCCTGTCTCCATGAATGTACAAACCAAACTGTAACCCACTTTCCATGGACACGTTTTCTCAGGACCTCTTTAGGCCATGTGCTCCAGGTAGGTCATGCACATTTGGCTTCAAATGAACCTCTTTAAACTATTTTACAGAGTGGTTTTTTTTTGTTTTTTCAGCAAAAATATCAGTGGTACTCAAACTTCAGGCTATATCTGTATCATTGAAGGGATTTTAAAACAGGTTTCTGGGCTCCACTCTCAGAGTTGCTGAGTTGGTAGCTCTGGCATGGACCCAAGAATCTGCATTTTTAACAAGTTTCTAAGAGCTACTTGATGAGCATTAGCATTTGATACACTCACTATCTGTGGGCAGCACACCCCCTGAACGCAGTAGGGGTTTGATAAACATTTTTAATAATAAAGTTACACACTTACCATACTAACATACAATAAAAAAAATTTGAGTTAGGTCTCAAGTGAGTTAGGCATCTTCTCTGTGGGCACAGGCACAATTGTGTCATTTATTTAAAAAACAGCTCACTATTTCATCAAATGGGTATGACGTATCAATTGATCTCAAACACATAAGGGCATCAGATTAACCCAGGGAGAGTTTCAGAATATGAACCCCAGACCGAACCCCAGATGAATCTCAGATTGTCTGGGAGGGAGCCTCACGGGAGCTGCTTATTTAACAAGCGCTCCATGTGATTCTTGTCGTTGCTGTTCAGCCAGTCTGGCATTCACCTTGTAACTTTAAATTAGGTTGCTTAGACCTAAGCAACCTTAAATAATCTATGCTTTATTCATGTAATGTCATTCGTTTATCTATTTTCTACAGTAAGTTTTTAAGATGCCTTTAGTTAAGCACAGCATATAAAATGAAAATACAAAAGGAACTGCTTAGAACTTCAGTACTGACTATATAAACTCCAGGCATTTGTAGGGGTGTCCACAAGTGATGGCTCCTGGTTTTAAACTTCGCTAAAAACTGAAGGCACTATTTACTCTGCTACATAACTCTTATTGAAATACTTCTCAGATGCTTTATTATGCTTTCTACGCAGGTAATTTTAATTTCTGGAACTGTTGCCATAAAATGGAGAGGTGCACGTTGGAGTAGTCACACGGCTGGTATGTCACTGAGCAAGATGAATCATGCTGGCTGGTGCCTGAGCAGGGCCGGGGCCCAGTGTTCTGCTTCACAAACAGTGCTTTTTCTGGAATACTGCTGCATGCCAGTAGGCTCCAAATTGGTTAAGGTTAGGGACAACAGTTAAGAAAAAAGTGAACCTCTTTGCTCTTCTACTACAATAACAAGCCCAAATCCCACGAAAGGGGACCTGAAATAAGCTAGTTTTTAAAATTTAAAAACCTTTTACGTCTTTTTTTTTTTTTTTCCCAGTTTTTGGGGCCAGGGCTGGGTTTGAACCCACCACCTCCGGTATATGGGGCCAGTGCCCTAACTACTTTGAGCCGCGGATGCTGCTCACACCCTTTTACTTCTTTTTCCAAAGGAAAATGAGGGAAAATAAGTGGATAAAAAAATATCCTGGTTTGTTTTATTCAACTATCTTTGCCATTGAACAAACATTTCTGAGAACATAATATATGTCAGAGAATGTTGGGTTATTGTGGAAGGGGAAATAATGCATTAGAAGAGATATAATATGTCTCTGCTGCTGGCTTCAGGTCTGCTGGAGTCAGATACTCTGAAAACAGCAAAGGTAGGTTTGTTCCTGGGGAGAAAGTTTGTTTTTTAAATACCAAATACAAGTGTGTGTTGCCAAATGTGCTGAATGCACTCCTAGAAAAGGGATCAGTTTCCTTACTAAGATTAAGTGATAAAATGAAAAATAAAGAAAGAAGAAAACATAATGAAGGGATCTATTTTAGTTCTAGACCTATCAGCTCTCTGAAAAAGCCAGAGAATGCCCACAATTTCTAGCGGAGAGAATTACTTCGTTTGTGAGGAAAAAAGGGGAAAATGACCCAGGTCTGCTCTGTTCACATTGATCCCTTTTAAGACTCCATGTACCTAGCACACATTACAAAGAGTAAAGGAGATCAAAATTTTCTCAAGCTCTAATCTCTCTCTTTGAAAATGGAGGGAACTTCTAGGCTTTTTGGTGGTCAGATATGGGAAGGAGGTTTGCAGATTAGGCTCGGTAAACTGGAGAATCATGTGGTATTAGTATTTGAAAATATCTTATATGCCCAGTCTAGGATAATGTACTCATTGTTGAGTTGGGGAAACTGATCCTTACAGATGTTCATTGGATTGTTCAATTTGTAGTTTAGTCAGTGGTACAGTTATCACTGAAACCCAGGTTCCCTGACTCCCAATAAAGAGCTTCTTCCACTGTCCTTAAACATCTTCAATATTTAAATCATCTAAATTTTATTTGGTCAGAAATGGTTATGAAGGGCAAACAGCAACATTCATTCCCTGTTCTGCTTCTTGAAGAAGTTTTCATTTAGCTCAGTCCTTCCTGATCTAGGTGAATGGGCATCAGCTTGGTTAGTCCAGCCATGCTCACACGGCCCCCTCCCTGGGATTATGAGAAAGTGCCCCAAGACTTACCTCCAAAGCTGTCATGTTTTTCTGGTTGGACGCAGATAAGCGATTGGCTTCTCTGATTTTCTCCGTGGCTTCTCTCAATAGGCCCCAAGCATCCTCGAGTTTGTTTTTATAGTCAGCCAGTTTCTCCTGGAGATCCTTCTCCATTTCTTCATTTTTCTCCCTGGGATCTCCAAACAACTTCTTGACCTTCTTCAGAAGGCTTTCTGCAGCTCTGCAGAACCCCCAGCCCAATAACAGACAATAAGCACCTGTCACTGCCTCAAGGTTTCTTGGTATTAAACTGTTATAAAGACATGATAATGTGAGTAGAATGGAAAAAGAAGAAAACACGCAGATTTACTATGTACTAAATCAAGTTAAAAACTTCTCTGTGGAGGGGGCAAGATCACTTAAAATTTAAGCAAAAAAAGATTTAAAAATCATTTACACTTATTAGTAAGACAACAATTTGAGTTGGAAAGGGTCTCATGTCATTCTTAAAATGTGACTGATGAAATGAATCTTGTGATTCACTTCACACATCTAAACAAAAAATCCTAGCATTTTCACCAGAATGACACATTTGGTGAATGTGGGGGATGTATATTGGAATGTAAGGGGTGAATATTGATACGCTTGCTTAGGACCTGTGAGCTGCACGCTGTGTCATCGCCATGCTAGTATAATTTCATTATTTTGTTTTCCTTTTCTTTTTTTTCCAACTAATTGATGTTAGAGTTTCTTGGGTTTAACTTACCTACTTATCTGAAAGTGATAATATTTCGGCCCTTAAGAATGGCTAAATACTTGGAAAAAACACCAGTTCCCAAACTAACGTGCATCCGAATCTCCCGAAGGGCTTTTTAAAACACAGATTGCGGGTCCCATCCCCAAAGCTTCTCACTCAGTAGGTCTGGGAAGGTTTTGGTAATTTGTATTTGTAACCAGTTCTCGAGTACTGCTGATATCACTGGTTTAGTATATACAGTGGTCTTTAAGTATTAATAATACTATTACTTTGACGTTAGCTGACCAGGAATGTAAAAATGTATCTATTTTATTGAGTGTGTTATCATAAATGTTCTTTAGCTCTGGTGAAATGTTAAATCACTTTTCACAACTCTCAAATTCCCAGCCCTTTTTTTTCAAAGTATTGGGTGTTTATTATTTGATAACTCTTCTTTTCAGCATTTCTTAAGATGATAAAATGCATAGGCTGAACTATACATAAAAGGTAACATTATAACTTTATTTATCCAAAGGCATTTTTATTAAAGCAAAAGTTTACTGACAGTTTAGAAGTCTCTAACGCAGGTGATAAATAAAGCAAGCCCATTAGCCTAAAGAAGAGACAGAACCAGAAAGGATCACTTATGTGAATATTTATATAAGCAAGAATACGCGTTTGATTCGTTTTAGGGCAAGATAAGGTATAAATAAATAAGTAAATGAAAACAAATAGCAAACCTCTCCAGGTCAGAGAAACAAGGTATCTTCTACTCACATGTGTGATGGAAATTAAGAAAATTGTAGATTATTTGACAATCTCAGTTCACCAAATGAAAATAATGACAGAGCATCTACTCACACCAGCTCATCTTCAGCAACTTCCTTTTGTGGATCTAGATTTCTCTTCCTCAGTTCTTTCATCATCTGATCAATCTCCTTCTGAAGCCTTTGCAAATTTCTCTCAAAGTCTTTCTCTTGAATTCCTAGAGTTTCATTTAGTTTTATAGCTTTTTCATTTACAGCTGCAGGGGGTAAAACAAATTTTGTAAATTACTGAACAAAAATGCCACATTCATACACGGCATTCAGCAGCTACTCTTTCCTACCATTTCCAAATGAAATATATTTTGCCACGGGTGTTCCTGCTGGGAGACAGAGATGTAGGCAAGGCAGGAGGAATTCAGTAAAATGTGACATATTTCTCTGTTTTGTATTTCTTTGGAGGGCACAGTAATGAAAGCCTGGTGTTTCTCACTTCAAGAGGAACAAAACACAAACAATGAATGAACTGGGTCAAACTCTATTCAGGTGAGAGGCAAAAAATACAATGTACAGCTTAAGGCTTGGAAGCTGAAAGCATAAGCTCTGCGTTGCTGTTACGAGTTGTATTCTATCAACTTTAAAATACTGAGTATGGAAATCCTCTCAGTGATGAGATCTCAGAAAAGGAACCCGTCCTTGCATTTCCACGCAGTTCTCCTGTGTCCATTTTTTGAAAAAGGAGTTAGGAAAAGAGCAGTGGTCTAGGGTTATAAATTAGGCTTCAAAGATACCTCCCAGCAACAGCATCCGTCGCAAAAGCCTGTGTTTATTATGCATTAAATGGGGTTTCAAACTGTGCTCTTTGGAATCTTAGTGTTCTCCGGGTGCTTCGGGTACTACAAATGATGTCTGTTCTGCCAAGAATTTGTTTTATAGGCTGGTGTTCTGGGCAAGATTTCATCTGAGAAAAGAATTCTTTGTCAAATAAAAGTTTGAAAAACTGGTGAACTGAAACATTTACAGAGTTCTACTATTAGTTTTAGAATAAAGTTTCCTGGAATGTGTTCCATGGGACATTTATTTGGTGAGTGGAAGAGAGAGGCTTTCTCAAACTCTTCTCTGCTGACTGTGTATTTCTATGAAATTTCATTACCTATGAAAACTTTTAGAGTGAGGTGTCTGAGGTGGCCAAGAGAATGCTTTTCTATTCAAGGATGCATCTGAAGACCTCTTTAAGACATAAAGGATCCTGCAAATATATTTCTGTTCTGGGAGAGACTGTTCTGGTTTCTACTGCTCAGAGTTCTGGTAACAGGTGGGCAGGGGCCAGCAGAGGATCCCGAGTGTGCTGTGAAATAGTGGGTTAGTACAGTGATCCTGAAATGAATCCCCCATAAGCAGAATCAGTATCATCTTGGAGCTTGTTAGAAATGCAGATTCTCAGGCTTTGCCACAAACCTACTGACTCAGAAATTCTAGGCATGGGGACCATCAAGGCTTTAACAAGCCCCCCGGAAATATTTGATGCATGCTAGGTTTGGGAAACACTGGATCAGGAGAAGAAATGGTTCCAGTCTCCATCCTTTCCACAATACATCTTTATAATACTCTTTTATCATAAATGTCTTTGGTCAAAACAGCTGGTGCAGTCAGTACCTCATTTCTGATAGCCATTGCTACAGATGGAATGTTTATGTCCCCCCAATTCTCTCATATTAAAACCCAATTCCCAAGGCAATGTTGTTAAGAACTGGAGTTTTGGGGAGGAGATTAAATCATGGGGGCAGGAGCCATCGCCCCTCCCGCCACATGAGGTACTGGGAAGAAGACTGGGGAGCTGAGAACCGGGAAGCCGCTCCTCACCAGACCTCCAACCTGCCCACACCTGCCCCGGGACGCAGTCTATGGGAGTGTGAGAAGTACATTTCAGCTATTTTAAGCCACCTCATCTGTGCGAGTTTTGTTATAGCGACCCACGTGGCTAAGAAAGCCATAGATTAACGTGTAGAAAAATGTGAATCACACATTTCAAAGAGCAAACGTGGCCACTCCTAGCCCTGTGCTGGAATTCTTGCTCAGGTGTGATATTCCTCGAAGTTAGTGAGGATGGCTCTTTCTAAATCCACTACCTAATAGTTATACCTTGACTTATGCCAAACAACCTTCTGCTATTGTTAGTAAGATAGTACCCAGGCTGGGCCGCATGGGCTGATTTATTTGCGGAAGCTCCCTGGTCTAACAAACTACCTGGGAAGAATGCTAGAGTGCCAATGATTACCAGGAAGAACTTTCTGCTTAGATTTCAAGAAAAGCGTACTGTATTTGGTGACACTTAGTTTTTAGCCCCATTCCTTCCTGACTGCATGATGGCTATACCATTGATTTTAACTGATAGTAGTATGTAACGACTGACAGCATTTGTAGTCACTGGTTTATTTAATAAAAGTGATAACCCTACCTCCTAGCCTGCCAAAGCTGTGTGTTTTCCCTTTATTAAATAAATGTGTATATTTACATATTCACTTATATGTGTGTATATACATGTGACTGTGTGTATAATATATATTATATATGTATTATATGTGTATTTTATATATATTATGCTTTAAAAAGTTGTCTTTTGAAATTTGATCTAATTTAGGTCCCGGGCCCAGGAAGTATTGAAGAAGGGAAGAATAAGAGAATCTCACTATTCTTCTTGTGGTCCAGTCTCAAAGTTAAACTTCTGCACAGAATTTGGTAGAAAAAGAATGACAGCCAAGAAAAGGCAAAGAGAGTTGTTTCTTTTGGAATGCCTGTTTAAAATATCTTTAAAATGAGATCAAATTACCATAAAAGAAAATGGGAATATAGGTAACAATTTTTTTTTTTGAGACAGAGTCTCACTATGTCACCCTCAGTAGAGTGCTGTGGTGTCACACAGATCACAGCCACCTCAAACTCTTAAGCTTAAGCGATTCTCTTGCCTCAGCCTCCCAAGTAGCTGAGATTACAGGTGCCTGTCACAACACCCGGTTATTTTTTTTGTTGTTGCAGGCCTGGGCTGGGTTCGAACCCACCAGCCTCAGTGTAGGTGGCTGGCACCTTACTCCCTGAGCTACGGGTGCCACTCAGGTAATAAAAATTACTCTAAATCAGGGAAAGAAAAACTAGACGGAAAAGCTCATCATAAAGTTCAGTGTAGTACATGGTATGTCTAGCCCTAAGTATGTTAGTGGTCAGTCACATATGTGTATCTGGACATAGAAAGGGTGTTTTTCAGTGACATAACAGTGTCTGTAAAATAAAAAAGAAATTAATTCTCCACTACTATTTTTTTTACAAAATCTGAAACACAAATCCTATGATGGGTTAATTTATCAAGCCTAAAAATTACTGCCCTGACCTGAAAAACAGGAAGAAAAGGACACCTATGTCTGGCATTAATTAAGTCCTATCATATGTCATGACATGAACACTAAACACTCATTAATCCTAGTAATGCATAGAATAAATATAGTTTATTCATGATCTAATCAGGAGTCACAGCACAGTAGATACTATACAATTACAGTGAGTTAAGAAAACCTTAGATAAATAGAAGTTGATTATCTATGAAGAGGCCATAACTTACAATGAAATTAGATGAGTATTCTATCTACCTAAACATAAAACTGAAACACACAAATGTGAGCCCACAGTGTACACTTTCATTACAGTAATTTATTGCAAATACCACAGTGTAAAAGTAGAGACGATTATATCCTGTTACTATAGTTTTGTGGGGGGCGGAGGTGTGATATGTTGTATAACTAACAAAGTTTTTCGTGAGCCCTTCTTTTCTCTTCCTTTTTTTCCTCTTTTACTCTCTTTCTCTCCTGAACTGAACTGCCAAAAATGCAGTGTAGCTCTTGTGAACTTCCATTAAAATTTAACAGTTGTGTGCGGTGGCTCACACCTGTAATCCTAGCATACTAGGAGACTGAAGCAGGAGGATTGCTTGAGCTTAGGAGTTTGAGACCAGCCTGAGCAAGAGCCAGACTCCCTCTCTTCTAAGAAAAATTGAAAAAACTAGCTGAGCGCAGTGGCAGGCTTCTGTCATCCCAACTATTCTGCAGGCTGAGGCAAGAGGATCGCTTGAGCCCAAGAGTTGGAGGTTGCTGTGAGCTGTGACGCCACGGCACCCTACCTAAGGAGACAGAGTAAGACTCTGTCTCAAAAACAAATAAATTTAAAGAGTTGGATGAATTTTACCAAATAGAACCTGCTGGCAAAGGTGAGTAGTGTTCCTATTTTCCTCGGGTACAATTATCCCACAGAGAACTTGAATTAGAAAAAAGTACTCCGTCTTCATGGACACGATCAGATTATTAGCGCATGATTCAGAGACACCTTTGGTAACGGGAACTTTTTCTCTGGTGGATAAACTGTGGCTGTGGATGGTGAGTCAGATCTGTGTGAAATGTCATTTCCATTTTGTCTCCTGCTAGTGCCTTTATGTAGTGCACAAAATGTACACCAGGTATGGGGAGAGGTTGGGGGGATACCCATGGTCAGTGGGTAACTATAGATATGCTTTTCTTTATGTGGGAGATACGGAGAAGAAGGTTGACAGCTCTGATGCTGGAGTCTAATAAACATGCATTAGCATTTATTCTCACATATTCAGACTGTAGAACCTCCATAGTTGATCACCTCCCTACACCCACTAAGTTGACCTAATTTTCACAGACCAGACATGCACCACGTGGACATATTGGTACAGCAGGCCAAGTTCCTTATGTTGACCACCTCCGTATGTTAACCAGTTTGTTTCAGTCCCTTGGGCAGTGAACTTACTTACAGAGGTTCTACTGTATTTGACGGAAATGATTTAAAAATGAGTCTCCAGAATAGGCTGCTGGGTATTTGAGACTCCAGGTGGAAAGAAAAGGAAAGTTTCTAGCGACTCTGGGATCCACACACAGTGAGGCTGCTCCACCTACAATGGCTTTGTTTCTACTGGTGTTGTTTGTGGGTGTTATTGTTTGTGTCCTTTCTAGGTCTGAGGACAAAGGGGCGTGGCTATGACGTTTAAAGAGGCGTGGCTATGACGTTTAACCTTACAACATGGAGAGGAGAATTTCAAGTCGCATACATAGAAAATAACGCACAACAACTTCATCTGGCAGAGCATAAACCACAGTGAGTTCACTGAGATTTTTCCAGAAGTAATTTTTCTTTCGGATCCTCACATGCTGTGCCTCAGATCAGACCACAGATTAAAACTCTGTGGCTTCGTGTGAAGAGAATCTGCAGGAGTTTCTGTCTCTTCTTGGCCAGTGGAATTATCGGTCAGAATCTGCCTTGAAGTTGATTTCATGTCCTTATTTATTTGACTATATTACAAAATATCTAGAATGCATAATATTGCAGAGTGACAAAAATGCTTTACTTTTTGAAGCACAAAAAGCCTTCACTTTTTCCTACTTTTTAAGCATGCATACATGTTTATTATGTTGTTAATAGTTAATTAAGAACTAGGGGGCTAGGGGGAGGGGATTATCTGTTTTATGAGTTTCTTATTTGGGCTTTTGCCAAAACATGGCTTCCACTTTAATTCTCAGTCATATCGGTAGATGCCAAGATCTAAGTCCTAGAGAACTGTGGTAAAGTAGCAAATGCAAATCCTAAGCAACAGATGTTCATTAAAAACCAGCACTAAATATTTGAAAGTCATTCTGAGAAATTAAAGAGCTGCTTTAATGCACCAAGTGGGATGAGAAAATTAGCTTTTTTAAAAATTAAAAATCGTTTAAATAGCCTTGAATACAAACAATAGCAAAGCAGAAGTTTCCAATTGAAGCTACTTAATCCTAATAGCATTCCTTAAGAATTTACTGTCACTCTGTGCTCCTAATTGCTGATGCACTGACTGTTGGCACTAATTTAACACCGTAGGTTGTAGGTCCTCAGCAGATAATGACCTTGAATATCTTAACCCAAAGACGCTTTGAAACTCAACTCTTGAATTTATAAATGTCAGCTCTTAGAAGAGAAATTCCAGTCTTATGTAATCTTTCTCACTATTTTTCTGCTGGGAAAATCATTATGACAACATGATTTTTCTGATACCTTCTGCATCCTGGGCAAGTTCCTTCATGAATTCTCCTAAGGACTTCGCTCTTGTGTTGGTCCTCTCAGCATCCTGTCCGGTTTGCTCACCATCTGCTGTCACTTTGGTAGCCTAATGATCCAAATTTGGGAAAAGCATAATTAATAGAGGTGATGAAGCTACAGCTAGCTAAGCGCCCACTGGCTACATTTTCTTTCAAATATTACTTTGAGCCAAAGGCAATCGATGAATTATTGATCAGCTGTACTGGAAATGACGCCCTGCGCTCAAGTATACAATTAAACTTTATTACTTCTTCCATTAAATGGAAATCAAAGAGCTGTATTTGGTCCTTTAAAAATCGTCATTCTATGCAGTGGCAAAGGAGAAGTGATAAAGCACAATTATTTTGGAAACATCTTTAAGGTACTGTTGCCAAAAGTCCTTAATGGAATCTTCAGCCTCCACGCATTGCAGTTTTGTCCATATTTTATTTACTGAAAGAGGGTAAAGTGTAGCAATGATCTCCTGAGGGAGGAACAGGCAGTCTGTCTCAATAAGCTTGATCCTATAGATTTGGTTTAGATCAATACCTTAATTAAAGAAACAAAGGGGGAAATGCTTCGCCACTCAGTAGTAAATGCTTGTTTTATAACACTTTAAAGATGCCAGTAAAATGTTAAGGGAGAACAAATGCCAACTTATCTTACATGACATCACTGGAAATAGGGCTGTTAATCATAGAATCATATGCTATTGTCAATCAAATAAAAATGGTGTGTGTAACATTAAATGCTTCTTTAAAAGCTGCGAACACCCTGAAACAGGTGTATATTTCATTTTTCTATGTGTATGCATATGGTAATAATATGTCTTCTTCTCTTTTACTAAAAAGATGCGGACAATCTAACTACAGATAATGAAACAGGGAATCACAAACTGTCTCAATATAATTTTGAATAAGGTCCAAGTTGGCAGAGTATTAATACTCTACAATCTTGTACCAGAGTGACTGCATACTAAGCATGACCAGAGAATTAATTTTTTTTAATGTACATAAGTGGATTTTAACTAGAACTAAATGTCTGGCCAGCACTGAACATGGGTAAGAGATGCTACAGGAATTGTATTTTGTGATTTCCTAAGGGCAGTAAAAGGTTTAATTCATGAGAGTTTTCAAGGTTTTGCATAAAAGGTAGAGTATAAAGTCCAACTATTATCATCTCATTTCTCAACTTCTAAGTGTTAACAGCATAAATAGAAGGCTGAAAGAACAAGTATCCATTTGCAAATTTATTTTAAAAAGTCTTCCTTATAGTTTGCAGTCTATATAGGATGATTTGAAGAGGATTAAAGAGTATCTTATTATAGTCTGGATTTACTAAATATTAATAGTGGAATTATTTTCACTTTTAGACTTTTAAAAATTCCTTTTGGGAACAAACTGGGCATGCAGGCCCTAAATTATTGAAATCCCTGCTTTTTTTTTTTTTTTTTGGTGAGCATTGCAATTATGTCCTATTAATTTTCTTAGACCTGATTCTCTGTACATGTTTGCATTCAAGTAACTTTAAACACACACATTTTTTAAAAAATGCTACTTTTGAATTGAATTATCAGCTAAGTTCAACTACTTATGATGTCAACCACCTAAACTTCTTCAGCTGTTTTTCAGTCTGGACTTGACTGTGCCCCGCGATTAACACTCCTGTGTTTGAACATCAGAGAGCACCATAAGAAGAAACGTGATGAACATCACGGTCAACTTCTAATATCTTGAGAATTAATGTAACTACATCAGCATTTCCTACTATACAGAAAAGGCACATTATGATTTGAATGGAAAATTTACTTTTTGCTTTATCAATATCTTTTCTCTACTACCAAAAGAATATAATTTCCCACATTAGTACTACAACATGAAGTGAAGCAATTCTTATTAATAACTCAAAGCATCTGTTTTAAAACCACTATTTATGGATGCACTATCTCTTGTAAACTCTGGATAATCAAGACAGTATTCATCAGCTTGGCTTTTCCTGCTCACCTATTGCATTTATGTGGTAATGAGCAATTGTCATCATTAACAAACATTTTATTCTTAGTACTGATTATATGAGTAATTCAATGTTATCATGTTAAGAATCCTGTGTGATGAGAAACGAGTTCAAAAATCAAGAATCCCATGATGAGAAACGAGTTCAAAAATTTATCACTAGTACCCAGTCCAATCAACCTTCCTGGCTTCCTTTATGTACATAAAATATGACAAACTCTTCCCCTCTTAGGGCCTTCTGGTATCCTGTTGTCTTCACCTGGAATGAGCTTCTTCTCAATACTTTCAGAAACTGGGTTTTGATCATCTGTGAGAGTTCAATTCAGCTGTTACTTCTTAGTGTGGCCATTCCCAGGGTACCTGCCTTGGTTTCTGCAGCAGAACACTTCCTCCATAGCACCTTATGCTTTAGAATTTCTTATTTAGTTGTAATAAATAAGTAATTGGCTTACTCATTCATTGACTACCTTCCCAACTGAAAGGAAGAGTAAAAACTTGGTCGGTTTTATTCATCATTTTATATCCACCTCCTAGTATGATGCCTGACGCACAGCAAATATCTTCTGAATGTTCTTACGCACATGACTAAGCAACAATTTTCCTGACCCATGTTGCCAACCTTATTATCATTCTTGCCTACTTACCTTTGCTATATTACCAAAAGATTATAATTTACATTAGTATTACAATTCAATGTTCTTGAACATTCTCAAAAACAAGATGTTTTTCTTAACTCCTTTCTACTTATTCAGAATAAATCCAGATTTAAGATTCAGTTCTAACTTTCTTTCTCCTTCCCTTCCCTCCCTCCCTCCCTTCCTTCTTTCCTTCCTTCCTTCCTTCTTTCTTCCTTCTCAGGAAAGACATCTCTGACTATCCTACTCCAGGCTCCCTTTTCTTAGATTTTCAAACAATTATCACCACCATTTATGACTGAGTGGGAAGTTTCTTTGCTGCGTGTTTTGCCATGTCTCCCTAAGCTCCAGAGGCAAGAGGTCTGTCTTTTCTCTTTTTATTCTTCAGGGTGCCAATCACAGTGCCTGGAAAAATGTAGTGGGTCAAAGATGCTTTGTGATTGGCTAAATAATGATAATCAAGCCTTTGACATTTTAAAACCTGTTGGTACATTCCCAACACCATTCAAACTCACATAAGCCTGGTGCTACGCTTGCCAGCAAAAGCAGATAGCTGGCCAGTTTTCTGGGCATTTTTCAGAGCCTCCTAGGAAGCTACTGTTTAAGAGCTACAGTTAAGTGCTTGGGAGGAGAGCCAGGCACGAGAACCTCCAGCCCCAAGTACACTACATTCCAGCTGCTGGCCTCATGGCAATTCATAACTGGGCCTGTGATTACACACTGGGTTCCATGATGGCGGGGCAGGAGTGAAGGAAGGGGGCGGGCAGAACTCTTCAGAGCCAGTGCAGAAATGACTGAAGATGTTGCCTCCCTCTTCACACAAAAGAAGACTTTGGTCTCTTGTCTACACTTTAGGGGAGGAGGAGATGTGAGGTTACTGACACCAAAAGCTTTGACTTCTGCAAGTTAGCACTCTCAAAGGTGAGTTATGGTCAGGCTCTGCTGTACGCCAGATCTGTATGCACGTCCAGAAGGGCTTACAACACTCCTTTAGGTCTCATTTACTCTTCCTGCGTTCAGAGAAACAGGGGGTCCCTGCTTTTACACGGGGGGGAACAAAGGCATGGAGACGTTAAGTGGTTTACCAGAACTCACAGACATAGGGCATTAGAGACAACATACAAGGTTTTGTCTCACAACTTTATATGTGTGTCTGTAGCATTCACTCGTCTATCTTGGGTTCACACTCACAAAGACTAGAAAAATATATGGAAAGAATTGAGCATTCTGGGTGGGAGGAGGGCATTGCTCTAGGAGTACTACTTTAACTGTATAAGCATTAGCTTTTAGTAAATTAATGTATTTCAAAGTTTATACCTAGATCTGTTTTTTAAAATCAAGTCTCATTGCACAGAACTTAAGTTGAAGCGTCACCTTTGTCAAAACTACCCATGAGGGACTCCGTAGGGAAGCCTCTGACAAATGCACCATCACCTATGGGTAAAGGTGATATAGATGGTGGTATTAAAAAAGCAAAATTCACAAAAATCGATTTCAGCCAGGAAAAGCTGTTGATAAGGTTGCAGATGCATGCTAAACAGTCCATGATTGATAGAAACTATTTGTCTGATTCCGTTCAGCTCTTTCTGTGTTTCATTAAATTAGCACCTGTATCTCTTACTCATCCTCTTTCTTTTTCACTATTATTTTGTCCCTTGAGTACTTGAAAAATACCTTCTCATTTATCCTAACATGCTGTACAATCTTCCTTTCATTCTCTATCTTCGATTTCCTTTTTTTTGCATCCTCGTAGCTCTATTCTGCGATCTTTCCAGTGTTGCTTTGTAAACGACGCCTCACACAGTATCTTGTATATATCTTTCTTTGCTTTGATTATCTTTTCTTTTCACACAGAAGTTCACTTGACTAGGTGTTTTCCTTTGTCCTTCTCTTTTTCTCTTTCTGTTTTGTTTTTTAAACTATTTATATCTAGGCAGCATGCATTACCATTAGGGATACATTAATTTACTTCTGAACAACGTAGCTGTTACTTTCTTGCTTTGGCTTAAGCAGTTCTCACTGTGCCTATTGAAACCTGCACATTATTTTCTTAGTTGGGTATCGAGAGTCTCTTTCATGTTCTGCCTTTTTAATGTGAAAACTAGAATCTAATGAAGCACATCTAAGCACTGAACAGATACCACTGCTTAGCTACCACCCACCTTTGCATTTTCAGACTCATATAGTTTCTTGCTAAAATTAAATTTCAGATCGAATCACTTTTGTGATATTCTCAAGGGTCATCCTCAAATACTACCAATCCTGTACCTCTCAGTGGCAGTGAAGCCCTCCTCAGGCAAGCTGGTGAGACCAACAACATACTAGGAAGGACAGAGGGAGCAGCCACTGACCCCTGTAATGACAACCTGCTGGGTTCATGTGGAATTTCTTCCTAAATATTTCAGGTGCCATTTTAAAAGTTTCAAACCAAACAAATATGACTTCTTATGTTCTCTTGCTCTTTCTCTTGTAGAATATAAAAGCTGAAATAAATGCCATTGTCTGCAACTTAAACCTTTTAAAAACTATAAATTGTAAATGTATAATATTATTGACACACAAATCATTTTGAAAATGCTTCATCATTAAATTTGATTCTCAGCAAGCATTCAATGTCAATAAAACTAAATTCTAGTATATTTATATAGTTCAGCCTATTACACAGCATTGTCTTTCTATAGAGTGTAAACATGTAAGAGGAACATATTTTGTCTCATTTTGTCTAATAATATCATTATAAATATATGCCTGATTGTAATGCATTTTAGAGAACTTCAAAAATCAATATTTACTTTGGGTTTAGTTTTACCTTTCATTTGGTTGTTCAAATATTATTGTTTATATTACTCATAATTAATTAATTAAACAAACTTTGACTGAAAAGATACTATGCCCATAATAACTGTGTTATTGTGGTAAAGACTAAACACTTCTTATTGCCCTTTTCTCTACTGGTGAAGTAGAGAGTCATTTTTCAAATGATCATGGAAATAAATTTGTAATCATAAACTGGAGAAAAAACAGTGCTCTAAGATAATTATAGGAACATTCTTAGAATACCTGGAATATCACAGAGGACTTTCAAGAGCTAAGATTTGAAAGATGAACAGAAATTAATGAAAGGCAGGGGGAGATATGTTACCTTCCAGGTAATTTAAAAAATGTGTGGGCTTGGCACCTGTGGCTCAAGTGGCTAAGGCGCCAGCTACATACACCTGAGCTGGCCGGTTCAAATCCAGCCCGGGCCTGCCAAACAACAATGACTTCAACCAATGGCTGCAACCAAAAAATAGCTAGGCGTTTTGACGGGGGCCTATAGTCCCAGCTACTTGGGAGGCAGATGCAGGAGAATCGCTTGAGCCTAGGAGTTGGAGGTTGCTATGAGCTGTGATGCCACTGAACTCTACTGGATGATAGCTTGAGGCTCTGTCTCAAAAAAAAAAAATGTGTGGAAAGGCTCTCTGGTGGGGTAAAGGAACTGACAGATGATGTGGCTAGAGTGCAGATGGCCAGGGGCACTGTGATGAGAGATGTGGCTAAGGGGAGAATTTTGGCCTTTATCCTAAAGCCTAAGGGAAGTCAGAGGAAGAATTTAAGTCCTGCGGTGACATATTCACATTTGGAATAGCAAAGTTTATTTTGGCCATATTGTAGAGGACAGATTGGGAGAACAAGAGCAAAAGCAGAATGATTAGCTAGAGAGCTAACCTGGTGATTCCAAACTAAGGATGATGAGCCTGAATGAGGGTGGGGTGGTGATTTGAAAGCAGTACAGAGAAGTGAAAGCCGTGGTGTTTGGTACCAGTTGGTTAAGAGGGAAAATGATGAGGAAGATAGAGGCATCAGGGTTCCTAGATTTCTGGCCTTTCTGCTCAATCCATGGGGTTGAGATGACCAGACCATGAGCAGCGGGGAGAGGTGAGAGATGAGCCAGGGTGAGATCATGTGGGAGGTACCTTGAACCAAGTGAAAAGCTGTTACACAATTTAAAGATGGAGTGACTTGATCAAATCTGCGGCTTAGAATGTTTACTCTACCATATGAATAATTAGAGTTGGAAAGAGCATCCATAGAAGGGGACAGAATTGAGTTAAGAATGAAAGAGGGGTAGAATGAAAGGCAAGCTGTTAATTACTCCTTTGGGTGACTTAGTAGATATTGGCAGATAAATCACCAAGATGGTCTAAATAGAAGAAAGTATGGGTTTTAAGAGGAAATCATAGTTTTAGTTTGAGATGTTCAATCAATACTTAATGTGCATAGGACCGAAGCATGAGAATGAAGTCTGATTTGAAAATATGGATTTATGAATTATCAGCTAACACATGGCAACTAAAGCCCCCCCAAAGAGTTTATGGAATGAGAGGAAAGTTGCCATGGAATGCCAACTTTCAAGGGCCGGGCAGAGGAAGAGCCTGAGCATGAAAGGTCAGAGAATGAAAAGTAAAACAGAGAGAAGAGAAGATATCAAGAAGAAAGGAAGACTCAAAACGCAAACTGCTACAGAGAGTTCAAGTAAAATTAATAGTGTCCGTTAGATTTAGTCACTCGCCTGTCATTGGTTAGGGTGTAGAAAGAGTTTCAGTGGTGGGCTGGGAGTGTAAATCCAGATGGAAGTAGAGTGAGAAATGAATGTAGACTTGTCTCCAAGCTCTTCACACACACAAAAAAAATTGGCTTTGACAAGAGAAAGGAACTAAGAATGGCAGCTACAAAGATATATGGAGTCATCATCAAAGAGCCTTTTGATATTCCACACACATTGTAGGACTGTCTGAATATGATAAATATGATTTTCACATTCAAGGAACCTATGTTCCAGTGGAGGAAATAAAATGGAAATAAATTAAACCATATGGAAAAATATAAATAATTACACAATATTGATGAAAATACTATGCATATGAAAATGCATTTAAATAAATTTCTCTATTAACAAATGAGCAAAAAATATAAAAGTGCTTGAAGAAGAGACCACAACTCCTACAGCAGGTAGGCAGGATGGAACTTGCCACGTATCTTTACAAATCTAGAGATTGTATTAAGTGAGTAGTTAGCCCACAAAGTAAAGAAAAAGGAACACCACAAAGACCAGTAGTACCAATCAAAGTATTTTCCAGAGGAAGAGGAGCCATGGCCATTAGGTAACTATAGAATCACATCAGTTTAATCCTTGGCTGACATCAGAATTATCTGGGGAGCACTTCAAAATCCTAGTCCCCTAACTATGCCTCAGACTAACTGCATCATAACTTTTGCCTGTGGGATCTGGTCCCAGCTAATGCCAATATGCACTCCTAGTCTAACACACCATCACTTTTGATTAGTTATGGGTAACATAAAGGTGTGGTCACTGTCTTTCTTTCTCATATTCTGGGTCCAAATGCAGGATCATTTGTGACTATTTTGAAATAGAAGAGTTAGTGGTCTTAGCCTGATATTATTGGTTATTTAAGTCATCTAACCCTCTCTTTAAGGTTCTATGTGTATCAACTTGCCTTTTGATTGTCATGTAGCTTGACCACAGGGAAAGAGAGAATTAGATGTATTGACTTAAGTATTTGTGGTCTCTATGACAGTTATGTTTCCAATTATAAATACAATAGGGACAAAGCTAATTAATAAGAATTTACATTTCCTTTGTATCTTCAACCCATCAAAGAGATCTTTGCCTTAAGTAGTCTCATTTTTAGGTCTTTTGTGCTACTGAATCCAAAGAATGGTCAGATAAAAATGGTACTGGAGTATGAAAAGGGGGGGAATGTAACTTTATTGTGAAAAAAAATCTGTCAAACACAATCCCAGGCAGGTAATCAAGGTCACCATCCATAATTATAAGTCATGTTGATCACATAGGCAATGTAATATGGTACCCTGAATGGGATCAGCAAGAAATATTAAGTAAAAACCAAGGAAACCTGAAAAAAGTATAGCCTTTAGTTAATGATAATGTATCCATATTAGCTCATGAATTGTGGTAGATATCTTATACTAGTGCAAAATGTTAATAGTGGACGATAGAGTACACAGGGACTCCATATTATCTTTGCAACTCTTCTGATATCTGAAATAAAAAAGTTTATTTATTTTTTATTTTTTAATTTTTTTTAAAAGTCTCAAAAAATAGGCAACTAATATTTATAAATAAAAATAAAAAATAATTTCAAAAAATAGATCATGTCAAATCTTATAGACAGTAGAAAAAGAAGAAATACTTCAAATTCATTCTACTTCATCTGGATATACTTGACATTAAAATTAGAAAAAATATATTATCATAAAGGAAAATTACAAATGTATTTCAATTATAAATGAGGATGCAATATCCTAAACAACATGTTAACAAGTTGAATTAAAAATTATTGTTCAAATAATGTACTTTGGTCAAAATTAAATCTAATTTATATGAGAATTAGTCACTATTTTTTCCTTTCCCCCATCCCATCTCTCCTTCTCTTTCTCTCTGCTCCCCTCTACCCCCCACCCCCTACTGTGTCACTGTAATAAATTGTCCTCATATCAAAGTTGAATACATAGAAGTCATGCTTCTCCATTCCTGTGATTCTTCACTAAGAATAATGCATTCAACCTCCATCTGGATTAATACAAATGCTGCAAAGTCTCCATTTTTTTAATGACTGAATAGTATTCCACGATATATATATACCACAGCTTGCCAATCCATTCATGAGTGAGGAGCATTTAGGCTGTTTCCACATTTTAGTGGTTATAAATTGAGCTGTGATAAACAGTCTAGTACAAGTGTCTTTATAGTAAAAGATTTTTTTTTCCTTCTGGATAGATGCCTAGTAATGGGATTGCAGGATTAAACAGGAGGTCTAGGTTGAATTCTTTGAGGTTTTGCCATACTTTCTTCCAAAAAGGTAGTATTAGTTTACTTTCCCATCAGCAGTGTAAAAATGTTCCATTCTCTCTACATCTGTACCAGCATTTGCAGTTTTGAGATTTTGTGATATGCGCCATTCTTGCTGGGGTTAGATGATATCTCAGGGTGCTTTTAATAATTAGGGATCATAAGCATTTTTGCATGTTTGCTAGCCATTCGTCTATCTTCTTTAGAGTAGGTTCTCTTCATCTCTCTTCCCCATTGATATATGGGATTGTTGGCTTTTTTCATGTGGATTAATTTAAATTCTCTATAGATCCTAGTTATTAAGCTGTTGTCTAATTCAAAATATGCAAATATCCTTTCCCATTGGGTAGGGTGTCTATTTGCTTTGGTTGTTGTCTCCTTAGCTGTACAGAAGCTTTTCAGTTTATTAAATTCCATTTGTTTATTTTTGTTGTTGTTGCAATTGCCATGGCACTCTTCTTCATAACGTCTTTCCCCAGGCCAATATCTTCCAGTGTTTTTCCTTTGCTTCCTTTGAGGATTTTTATCATTTCATGCTTTAAATTTAAGTCCTTTATCCATCTTGAATCAATTTTTGTGAGTGGAGAAAGGTGCGGGTCCAGTTTCATTCTTTTACATGTGGATATCCAGTTCTCCCACACCATTTATTGAATAGGGAGTCTTTCCCCCAGTGGATGTTCTTGTTTGGTTTATCAAAGATTAGATGGTTGTAAGTTGTTGGTTTCATTTCCTTGTTTTCTATTCTATTCCAAATGTCTATGTCCCTATTTTTGTGCCAGTACCATGCAGTCTTGACCACTATGGCCTTGTAGTACAACCTAAAATCTAGTATGGTGATACCCCTGGCTTTGTTTTTATTACTAAGAACTGCCTTAGCTATATAGGTTTTTTTTTGGTTCCATACAAAATGCAGAATCATTTGTTCCAAGTCTTGAAAATAGGATGTTGGTATTTTAATAGGGATGGCATTGAATTGGTAGATTGCTCTGGGGAGTATAGACAGTTTAACAATGTTGATTCTTCCCAGCCATGAGTATGGTATATTCTTCCATTTGTTTAAGTCCTATGCTATTTCCTTTCTTAGAGTTTCATAATTTTCTTTATAGAGGTCCTTCACCTCTTTTGTTAGGTATATTCCTAGGTATTTCATTTTCTTTGCGGCTATGGTGAAGGGAGTTGTGTCCTTAATTAGCCTCTCATCTTGGCTGTTATTGGGATATACAAAGTCAACTGACTTGTAGACATTGACTTTATATCCAGTAAAAAAGTTTATTTAAAAATAGTATTGGAACTAACTAGAAATGGATTATAGACCTAAATGTAAAAATGTAAAACCACAAAGCTCATGGAAGCAAACAGGAGAAAATCTAGATGACCTTGGGTATGGCAGTGACTTTTTAGATACAAAACAATGGCACAACCTATAAGAAACATAATTGATAAGCTGGGATTTGTTAAAGTGAAAAACTTTGGTCGGTGAAAGACATTCCCAAAAGAATGTGAAGAATGTGAAGAATCCTTGAATATGAGAATCGTATTTAATATACTCAAAAACCAGGAGCTACAGAGTGGGAGAAAATATTTACAAAAGATATATCTGATAAAGGACTGTCATCCAAAATATAAAAAGAACCCTTAAAATTCAACAATAAGAAAAAAGTAAGACAATTAAAAAATGGAAAAACACTCTAATAGATATTTTACCAAAGAGGATATGCAGATGGCAAATAAATATACAAAAAGAAGCTATCATATGTCATTAGGGGATTGCAAATAAAAACAAACAAGAGCTACCATACACAACCCACTAGAGTGATCAAAATCTCAAACACTGACAACACCAAATGCTGGTGAAGATGTGAAACAATGGGAATTCGTGTTCATTGCTGGTGGGAATACAAAGGGTGCAGCCCACTTGGAAGACATTTTGGAAATTTCTTGCAAAATTAGACATACTCTTATTCAAGAATTCAGAAATTGTGATACTTGGTATTTAACCCAATGAATTGAAAAATTATGTCTACACAAAACCTGTATATCAATGTTTACAACTACCTCAGTTATGTTGCCAAAACCAGGAGGCAACAAAGATGTTCTTTAGCAGGTGAACTGAAAAATACTCTGTCATATATCTGGACAATGGATTTTATTCAGCACTGAAAAGAAATGAGCTATAAAGACATATAAAGACATGAAGGAACTGCAAGTACACATTACTAACGGAAAGAAGTCAATACAAAAAAGCTATGTACTGAATGATTCCACCTACATGATATTCTGGAAAGGGCAAAACCACAGAAAGAATAAAAGACAGTAAGTATGAGATAGTAAAAGGTTTATAGAAGGAGGTTGAGGAGGAGGAAAGGTTAAGAAAGGTTACAGAAAGGTTAAGGAGGAGGAAAGGATGAACAGGTAGAGCACAGGGGATGTGGGGGGCAGTGAAGCTTTTCTTATGATAGTATAGTAATGGATACATGTCATGATACATTTGTCCAAACCCCCAGAATGCATAATGCCAAGAGCGGACCCTAATGTGAACTATGAACTTGGGTGATAATGCTGTGTCAATGTAGGTTCATGGTAACAAATGATTTACTATGGTGGGGAAGGTTGATAGCCTGGGAAGTGGGGGGTGGGGTTTATAAAAAGCCTGAAATTTTCACTGAATTTTGCTTTGAATTTTAACTGCTCAAGGCAATAAAGTCCATTTAAAAAGAAATTATGAGAGAGGGTGTTGGAAAGATAAAAGGATGTAGGCTATGACATAATAAAGTTATGACATTCTTAACAAAATGTTTCTTGTTTCTCTAGGCTAGGATCATGGGTCTACAATAAGCTCAGGGAAGGCAAGGACTGTCAGTTTTGCTCACCCCTCTATGCCTACTGCCTGTCATGGTGCCTATGGGTGGTGTTGATGAAACAGTATGGGGAGGCCCACAATCAGCCGTAATTAAATGAATAAATCAATGAATAAACGAATGAAATGCCACCTTTTTCATGGAATTTGTCTAATTATTCCTAACCAGGTTAAATCATTCCATTTTTGTGTATTTCCCCAGATATTTCATATTCCTTTATTTATTGCATGTTTTATTCCATATTTGCATGTAGTTGTCTTATCCTTCATACAGACATACATTACTAAAAGTTCCCTGAAGACAGGAAACATTAATATTTTTTATGTGCCAAAGCTTAACTTAGCTTTGTATGTAATGATCATTCATATATGCTTATTGAATTGAGTTTATTCTGCTATGAACTGTTTCAAAATTCTTATTTGGTAGTAGTCATGTAAAAAATAGAAATCTTTAGATGTTGAATTAATATAAGATAAATGTATTCATTAATTCAATGTTTAAATATAATAAGAAACTGTTTTGTATCTGTACGTTCTATATTGCTAGTATGAGAATTTGGAAAAGTAACATCAGAGCTGTTGTTTAGCATTATGTGCTCAGAAGCCTATTTGATTTCCCTTTGGACGTTTTCCTAAACCAATAGCAGGTTATGTGGAGAGAGGATGAGCCAGTGGGAATCTGAAGAGTGAGCCCTGCTTCAGTCCCTGAGTTCAGCAAACTGTGTGGCCATTGTTAATTCATTTCACTGGCATGGCCTGAGGCAGCTCTTCTTTAAAATACAAAATAGGCTGGATAATCTCTAAGCAACTTCTGGCTTCTTGTCATTTAAAGCTCTTAGATAACCCACTAGAGCTCTACATTCCAAGCAGGTTTCCCACTGCATGCATTTTTCTGGCCACAAGATGGCGAGCTTTATGTTGTTTTCTTCATTTCTCTGACAAAAAGAACTTCAACCCCCTTGCAGTTTTTGAGAATTTAAAACTTACTATTTCTTTAAAAAGTTTGATCAAAGTAACACGAACCCTGCATTCTGACCTTAAAAAGTGTCTTAAATGCTTTACATTTTCGCAATACTGACTTAGGCTGTATTTCTATACAAATTTAAAAATCCCATGATGAGATCAAAGAGACTGTAAGTATTTTCATTTGTTTTTCTTTTTCTTTATATAATCAAATATAGTACTCCTGGAATTCAGAATTGATAAAAATAAAAAATTTTACTATGGAGGCTAATAAGTAAAATTCTCAAAATGCCTTGTCATTCTGGTATTTTTAGCTATTGTTCTTGACACTTCTCAAGTATCCCAAACTTTTTTTTCTTTTTTTGTTCTATTGGTCTTTACCACTTGGTTAGAAATAGAAGAAGCACGTCATAATACATCTATTTCATACACCAAATTGGGAATTAGGAAGAACAAGATCTGCATTTCAGAACTTTAAAGTAATTTTCCTTAATTTACATAATCTGTCTAGTTTGGGAAGATTGCCGATTTCACCAACTTACCCTAGTCAGAAGCTCATTCATTTCTGTCACAAGTGTATTCAGATTGCCCTCTGCCAGCTGAATGAGCCTCTCCGGGGCACGCTGAGGCGAGAGCAAGTGCTGAAAAAGATTTCATAGCATGTTCATTTTAGTAAATGGTCTTGCACTGATCATGGGGTTGAACATTTAACAGAAGATATTTTTTTTCCTGTATCTTCAAATAACATAGCCTTCTTGCCTTCATAAAAAGAGAAAGAAGCTATTATAATGGGGCACTTAGACACTGAGTATCATGCTGAATATTCAGACAAATAATAAAAATTGTAGTAATTTATTAAGAGATCACTATGTGCTGTTTTTTTAATTTAATTCTTACAATACCTTTATGAGGTAAGTGTTATTCCATTTTGTGGATGAGCAAACTGTGGCTTAAAGACCACACAGCCAGTGAACGGTAGAGTTAAGATGAACTCTTTGTCTGATTCTTTATGGCTCTCATTTCAATCAACAGAGACCCCGTTTACAGATAAGAAAGAGACCTGGCCAGGCTTCAGTGTTGGTAGGAGCTGGCCCGGCACTCACTGCTGGGCCATATTCTTTTCCTATTGAGTGTAAATAATCTCACAGAATACTAATGTTAGACAGGGTCATTCTGAATCAGTGATGACTCAGTGATGAGACAAAAAATGATACCACTCTTTAGTCTTATTCAAGCACCCATAAAACCATGGTCTCTGTGCAGACTGTAAAAAATACTCTAATGTCCCATTTCCTGGGTAATAAGAGTAGATCCTTACTGAGCTTTGCTTTAGAGTCCCTCTGTTGTCCCCTCCTTTTAGGTAAGATATACAATTATTCCCATTTCTTACCAGCACCCAATCAGCACAAACCCTGTTTCTTTGACATTTCCATCAAATTATCCAGCACATGCTCAAATACTGTAAGTTGTTCCCAATACCCTCTTACTGAGACAGCTCACAACTTCCAAGGGACCCAGTGATCAGAGTCCCTTGTTACAGTGAATTAATAAGCACAGTTTGTTCCATCATGTGTACTTTTGGTGGTCTCTGTGTGGAAGCTGGAGAACATGGACACAGTTAAAGAAACTCAGCAAAGAGGTTAAATAATGTGTTCATTATGGTTTAATAAGATCAAAACAGGATCCTAAGAATTCAGATATGAAATAAACTATAAAGAAGAAGGCAAACAATATTGAAAAAGAAGGCAAACACAATATCAAAAAAGATGAGAATTTAAGGAAAATCAAGATCACTTGGACAACACCCAGCCCATAGTGGGTGGGTGGCAGAATCCTTTGGCTTAGATGATGTTCCATAGATTGTATATTCCTCTCTAAGGCCCTCCAGACTTCACCAGCCAGTGCTTAAGTATTAATTTTAAAATGTTTTTCTTTCTAGTTTAATTTCTTTTCATTATATTCACTCCACAACAAGGAAAATGACTGGTCAGAATTCCTTCTATTGAAACTCTTCACCCTGAATACTGGGACTATACTGTAAACCCAGATTCCTCGGCACTGGCTTTCAAACTTGTCTTTCATATCAGCCTTGTCCTGCTGACATCTCCAGCCTCATCTCTCACTAGCAGGTCTGACTTCTAATGTCTGCCAGACAGGCTAAGTTCACGCCTCTTCCTCTCTTCACTGGCTTGCATAAGTTTGGGTGCCTTTTTCTCTGTGTCCTCACATAGCAGAGAAATCTCTAAATACTATCACATTGGAGGTCATGGCCTGCTGTTGTGTGAATATTTGTGTCAACTCAATATTCATATGTTAAAATTCTAATCCCCAACATGATGATATTAGGAGATGAGGCTTTTGGGAATTGAGCAGGTCATGAGGACAGAACCCTTATGATTGAGATCAGTGCCCTTATTAAAGAGACACCAGAATGCTAGCTATCCTCCTTCACCTTGTGAGGACACAGCAAGATGTCACCATCTATGAGAAATAGACCCTTACCTGACACTAAACTTGCCAGTACCTTAATCTCAGAATTCTCAGCCTCCAGAACCATGAGAGATATATTTCAAGTTAGATCTATAACTAACTTGTTAATGATATTTTGTTATGGCAGCAAAATGGAGTAAGAAAGGACTTCAATATATGAATTTTAGGGGATATAAACATTCAGTTCAAGACAACTTTAGCTCTTCTTGTAGTTTCTATAAGAGTTGTGTGATAATCCTTGGAAGACTTGAGTCAATTGTCTAGTTTTTAAATACATGATAGTGATTCCTACCACTATCATTGTGGGTTTCATGTTTTGGAAAACTATAATATTAATACTTAACTTAAAAACCATGATGAAGAATAAAGAATATATTCCCTAGAAGAGTATCTACCAAAGCCTCATGAATTTTAGATTTATTCACCCAGTCCTAACTAATACTTCTCTGCCTGTTAAAATGGTGTCTATCTTTCAAGTTCACAAATTATGATCTATCATTAATGGTGCATTCGCTGCTTGCTTTGAATCTTACTGATTTCTCTAATCTTTGTCCTCTAGTGTACTTAAAATCTTTATTAGTCATGTGGTAATTATGCATTTTTGCTAATTGCTTGATTGTTGTTTAACAATTATTTTAAAACTACATAGAATCTACGCCTCCTGAGAGCAAAGAAGACATTGTAAGAGACATAAAATCCCCAAGAAACCAAGTACAAGGCTGGACTTTCTACAATTTCTCAATAAATAGCTGAAAATTGACTGATAAAGTGTAAACTGCCACTTTGCATCTTTTCTCACCAGGTGAAACAACCCCAATTTCCTTAACATTTCCTACTGCCCCATTACCTACCAGAACTTTCAATGATATTTTATTACAAGGTTTTTCATGTTGGTGCTTGTTGAAGTACTTTTAAAGGTTTACTATTCTCTAGTACAAAATTCTAATTTTGTGTTTTCATAGTGACAGTGACCTCAAATACTAATGTAAGCATTTCTGGATACCAGTCTCAGCACCTAACAGATGAATATTGCCACCTGATGTTTGATGCTATGGCAGATTGAACACATAAGTCACGTGAGCTTGTCAAGCAATGCCATAGGTCAATACAAGACCCCTTGCAAAGGACTTTCTGGTTCACATGTAGAAAAGTAGGAGAAGTGAGTTACCACCTGTCACCTGCTAATGGAAGAACCCATGTCAATATTTGAGTCTTGTTGCAAGCAGCATTTTCCTTGGAGCCAAAATCATGTTACTTTATATTAATGTTTTTAATTTGAATTTTACTGGCTGTGTAGGCTTTTGTAGAGATTCATTTGTTTTGATTTTATAGAGCTATAAGTATGAGGAGTTCATACCTGATTTTATGTTTGCATGTATTTAAGTAACACCATAAAATTGATTTAGTCCAAACACTGGAGGAGAGGGGCACAGGAGGCTCTTTTAATAGAAATCTGTATGTTATAGTTCTCAAGTCTGAAAAACACTGGTTTAGAAAAGACCTGGGTCAGTGGAAAGAGCCTTTGTTAATTATGGCCTATTACCCTTGGGAAACTTCTGTCACCTTGACTTTGGTATTTGCTGTTATTGCATCAACTTACCTTTAGTTCCTGGGTCACATTCTCCAGAACATGCAGCATCGTGTATGGAGCAGGGAGTGGGCCCGTGAGGTTGATGCTCATGGCCATCCGCTCCAGGCTAGCCAAGTCACCGAGAAGAAGGCCTGTGCATTCATCTCCACAAACTGTGTAAGGAAAGCAACAGAGAATATTTACTCCTGCTAAACATCCCAGGCAGATATTCAAAGATTTTAGGGTTCAAGAATAATTCTGTGAAAAATGAAGCTACTCATCTCAGATAATTAATGCTATTGAATGAATGATAGTTGAAAAAAGATGAGGATGATAGGCAGCGCCCGTAACTTAGCGGGTAGGGCACCGGTCACATTCACCGTTCGAACCCAGTCTGGACCAGCTAAACAACAATGGCAACTGCAACAAAAAACTAGCCAGGCATGTGGTGGGCACCTGTAGTCCCAGCTACTTGGAAGGCAGAGGCAAGAGAATCGCTTAAGCCTGTGTTTGAGGTTGCTGTGAACTTGGACAGCACAGCACTCTACCCAAGGCAATAGCTAAAGGATCTGTCTCAAAAAAAAAAAAAAAAAAAATGAAGAGGACAAAAGAGCAGATATGTTCGACTCCCAGAATCTGAAATTCAGAAGATGATGTAAAAAGAGAGACCAAAGAAAAAGAGCAAATAGGGTTGGAGGGGAAAGTGTATTGCTGAAGTATTGAAGTTCTTCTTTAAGACTGTTGAAGCTGATACCCTCAACTAAGGCACTTTTTATACTCAGAACTTAAACAGCAGCCTCCCCTGCCCCCCCATCTCTCCCAAAGCATGGGATAAAATTGTCTGTGAAGTTCCCCTAGTTGCCTAAAATCACAACCAGTGATTTTTAACTGGTGTGCCACAGCAGTTCAACTGGTGATCCTCCAGTGAGAGGATCCTAGGTGTACTGAGAAATTTTTAAAATATCATTAATTAAATTTTTTGCAAAAGAAGTTTAAAGCACAGGAAGTACATTCTGTTTTTACTCTTTTTTTCATCAACATAGTTTAAGTGTGGTACGAGATTTTAAATGGTTGAAAAACACTGGTCTAGATCTTCCAAAGAAGAAAACAATTACCTCCAGTCCCTTCCCTGAGTTTTCATTAACTATCTATAATATTTTTTAATAACCAGAAAGAGGAACTATTGAAATTTGGTCTAATGGAGCAAGGTGCTGGCAGAATTGGTGGAGAGAAGAATGGGTAGTTGTGTCTTCATTATCAAAATAATCACGTAAATAATAGTAACATTCCTAAAATTAATATGCATTGATTCTTTTGGAGGCTTTTAAAAAAACCCTATTACATTTGAACTTTTTAGTTTTGCATTGCAGAATAATAAGTCTATCTTCATACTGAGGAGCAGAAACTGCCATATTTATGGTATGCATTCATGTATATGGTTACAATTTCTATCTCGTGTGCTTGAGGTATAGCTATCAAAATTATACAGGTTAGAATAGAGGACATACATAACATGGAAAATACTGAGATTCTGAGCAGCTTTGGATCATGCCCCAAATTGGCAAGAATTCAATTACTTCTCTAAATAGCACTCCCCTGAGCTGCTTAATGGAGAGAAAACCATTAACTAAAGCTTGTAAACAAAGAGAAGGAATACAGAGGGTGATTTTTTGATAGGACAGCAGCTAGAGGTGAGTTACAATATCCCTTCACAGGGAATAAACTGCCCCAGCAGGCTTTTAATAAATCAGCTCCTCGCAGGTGACACCTGCAACTGTAGCGTGTCCACTGTGGGGGCTTTGGAAGCTCCTGGCGCTTTACAGGCTAAGTGAACAAAGAGGCTTGGGAGGCAGGAACTAGAGCTGTACCTTTTCGTCTCCCCTTTATCAGAATGAAGGAGCATTTGCACCGCATACAAACTAAGTAAAAGAAGGAGAGCATTTTGGCTTCATACCCTCACTCGGTGCCAGCTTCACCAGGCCTGTCTCCGCGAAGCGATGACAGAAAACACCTCACCGAGCACAGTTAAGCGCCAAATTGACCGTGTCTAAACATCGAGATTCACAGACCAGTTTTTAAGTGTTAGTGGACCTCAGAATCACCTGTAGCATTTTGTGAACTCACAGAGGGCCTGGCGCTGGCCCCAGCATTTCTGAGGCAGGGGACTGAATCACCTGGTTTCTGCTTCTCTCACTGAGAACGTACTTTCCCAGCAAGAGTTCGAGCGATACAACAGCTGACAAGGAAACAGCTGTCCTACTCTCTGTGCACCCCCTCTCTGTGCAGCAGCACTGGCATCATCAGAAATGCGTACGCCTGGGCTCTACCCCAGATCTAGGACAGCAGACTCTACGCTTGAGAAAGTCCCGGCTGATCTACGCACAGGCTGAGGAGCCCTGCTGTGGCTCAGTGGCTTCTCAGCTTTGGATACTCATTAGAATCATATGGGAATTTATAAAGGACAGGTGGCTGGGTGCTGCCCCTCACCCTCCCCAGGAAACCTGATTGGATGGGTTTACAGCAAGGTCCAGGCACCATTGTTTTTGGAAAGACTTGAGACTATTCTACTATGCAGTCAGGGATCAGAACCGCTGGGCCCGATGATAAACTGCAGGGATGCTCAATCTAAAGGGAGCAAGGCATGTTGCATGCTATGAGCGCTACCTGAAACATTCTCCCTCCACCTTCGCTCACCTCGCTCCTAGTCACGGCCAGGGCGAATGCTCCGGTGTTACTTCCTCACAGGGAAAGCGCCTGATGACTCTGAGGTGTCTGTTCCCTAAAATACCGGTCAGTCACTCCTGCATGCCCTTTGTTGTCTTAACTTCCAGGCCTGTCTGAGCTACGTCCCTTTATTTACACTGTGCATTGTTTCTCCCGCACCACGGAAAGGACCTTAAACATCTCGCTCACAGCGCCTAGGATAATGACTTGCACAGAGCAAACGTTTAGTAAATCTTTGTGAGAGATGGGAAGATTTGCAGGGAGGGAATGGCAGAGGCATTCTGCGCACGGCAGGTCTTCCGGTCCGTGGGCGGGTGAGAAGATCAGGGAGGCGAATGTTAGGAGGGGAGGAGGGGGAAGGAGAGAGGGGGTGCCGTCAGCCGAGCAGGAACCATCAGAAGGTGAGGAGATGGAGGGCCTCACAGAGACTGAGCAATGGGGGATGGGATAACAGTGATGAGAGAGAGGGAGAAAGAAAACTGTGTTGTGATTAGCGAGGAAGAGACTGTCTGAAATTAAGAAGGATGACTGCTATGGCGCCTTGTTGGGGTCATTCAGATTTGGCCCAGGAAAGAGACATTGGAATGGAGGATGGATGGGAAGAAAATAGGTGAGCAGGATTAGGAGGAAACAACACAGATGCTGACCAGATCAGAGACATGCTCATTTCTGAGGAGGATGAAAAATGGTTGCAACCTCTCTGCCGCTCCTCCCATGGACAGATGGAGTCTATTTCCCTACCCCTTGAATCTAGGTTGGCTTTGCCACCAACCAGACCAGACCAAAATAGGCTCCACCCTCTGACCAACGGAAAGGGTGGAGGGGCATTTGAAGCTTTGCAGTTTATGTTTTCCAACTCCTGAAACTCATTGCCTTGAGATCATTCTCAGGGTAGGCTCCTTGAGGGAGAGAGAGAGAGGGCGTGTGCATGCAGTTGGAGCCCCAACATGTGAACGGAGCCATCTGAGATCCCAGGCATGACGAGAAAACAGCTGTCCTACTAAACCAGCCATATTGCCAACCCACAGAATCATGAGGAGATATATATATATATATACACACTTGTCTTAAACTACCATATTCTGGGAAACTACCATATTTCTCAAGTTCTGCATGTGTAATTTAGAGTGTGGATTCATATCAGAGACTTTCAAGGTTACAAACAAGCATTAGTGACAATCCTTTTTTCTTTTTTTTTTTTTTGAGACAGAGTCTTACTCTGTTGGCCCAGGTAGAGTGCTGTGGTGTCATAGCTCACAGCAACCTCAAACTCTTGGGCTCAAGAGATTTTCTTGCCTTAGCATCTCAAGTAGCTGAGACGCCAGGCACCTGCCACAATGCCTGGCTAGTTTTTCTATTTTTAGTACCGTTGGGGGGTCTTACTCTTGCTCAGGCTGGTCTCGAACTCCTCCATCAATCCACCCACCATGACCTCTCAGATTACAGGTGTGAGACACTGCACTTAGCTGATAATGTTTTTTGAATTTCCATGTTTATTTTTATCTTTTTATTTCCTTGCTTTTTTTTTTTATTAGACAGAGTCTCACCCTGTACCTTGAGCAGAGTGCAGTGGAGTCATAGCTCACTGCAACCTCAGACTCGGGCTGTGGCATCCCACTGTCTCAGCCTCCAGAAGCTGCTGGGATTACAGGCGATTACCATGGTGCCTAGCTTTTTTTTTTTTTTTTTTTGAGTCAGGGTCTCACTCTTACTCAGGCAAGTCTCCAACTCCTGAGAAATTCCCCCTCCTTAGCCTCCCTTAGTGCTGGGATTACAAGTGTAAGCCATTGTACCCAGTGACAATTCTTAATTTTATTAAAATTTATGAAGAATTTGAAGACTTCTTTCCCAGTGAGCCCAAGTTCATCATTGTTTTTAAAGTTCCATTTGACTTCTGGTGAAGATGTGTTTTTCGCTGATGTTCTTAGTATGTGCACAAGCAATGTACTCTTTTTTTGCCTTCAAGGTCATGAAGTCACTTGATAATGTAATATCTCACCATGCTCTCTAGGGCTGTGTGTCCCTTTGCTCTTTGCTAGCCCTTTACTTTATGTATAATGTATGACTTACCTGTTTCCAAGAAGGAATTGAGTCAGTTGGTTGACAGTGGGACGGCTTGATGCTCCTTGCTAGATGGTACTAGAAATTTCCAGGGAAAGCCCCCACAGTTTTCTGAATTTTTATTTCAAGAAAAAACCAGGGACTGGAAAGCAGAACTAGATCTGATTTACTGTAATATTCTACAGAGTAAATTGGTACATGAGAATTCCAAGAGGCATGATGAATACTGATTTTTCTCTCATTTATTCTGCCCCTTGCCCATCTGTTTTGGTTCCTCATCTTCGGTTGTTGAAATGAAAATGTATTTAATTGCTCTTTCAAAGACTCATACATTCCATTTTATGTCTCTGTGTCCAAAGGTCTATTATTATACCATGTCTCATAGTCTCTGTATTTGCTTTTGGGGGAACAAAGAACAAGCACATTTCCATAAGTGAAAGGTAAGTTTTATAGTATGCTCCAAGTCATATACCAACATCTGTCTGAATGGGTCAGGAAGACTTATGAATATGACAGCCATGGGGATTTTTTCAGAACTTCTGAACAAGTCTAGCTCATGCAGCTATAAGGTAAACACTTGAGGAAATGTGCCCTTTATAGAATGCATTGCTGTTTTATTCTGACACAAAATATTTTACTTACACCAGAAGCTACTTTTATTTGCCCTCAAAAAGTCTGAAGTGTCTGGCAACAGACATTGGAGATGGAATGCAAATTAAAACCAAATTTAATTCAGTATAATAGGAAAGATCTGAAGAGTGTACAGAGATGGAATAAATTCACATTACGTAAACAGCTGTTCTTTCATAAAGGTACAAAAACAGCTTAGTACAAATTAACACCTTTCTTATAATCGGGACCCCAGGAACCTCTCCAAACTATTCTCCTAATTCAGCAATACAGATGAGGTTATAAACTGCGATCCTGCCCAAAATGCATGAGAGCAAAAGAAATATTTCAAGACGATGATTGTATTTTACATGACTAAATGTTTCCGAGGCTTTGCCTATAAAAGTGTCAGGATAAATTTGTGTTTAATATTAACAAATGCAGTGCTAAATTCAGATCGTTATAGCTGGGCCCAAGTAAGGGGCAAATCAGGCAGCTAACATTACAGATCTTTCTGTTAGCAATTAGTACAAAACATTGCATTTCTACCAGAGTCCCCCAGGCATAATAACAACTGGCTACTGTCACGAAAAAATCACACACTGCATTCAAACTTAAGAAGCTGAAGCTGAAACAAGTACATTGAGTATTTCTCAAAAGGCCAAACTATTAACCAATTTCAGGTAAAGATATATAAATTGTCTGCTCTAATCAAACAGGGATAATAAGAGTAAATCTACATTTTTAGGAAATGATAAAATTAGGTGTTAATGTGTATATGTTAAATTAATTCTTCTAAACAAATGGCATTGATTGTTCCCTGGTTCTGAGCTTTATATTTTTCTCTTTCCCTTATCTTCTTCAAGAAGAGAAGTTTAGATTAGCATATATTGAGGGCTTATTTGAATTTATTCAGTTATTCTGCATTATTTTAAGTAAATATCTTCTAACATAAAATTTGATTTTAGATTAATTAAGGGGGCTTTTGTCCCTTTATTTCTTTGAATAGAGAGAGGGAAAGGTATTCTGTAGGTTTTATTTCTGTAGAAGACTGAGAAATTTGTTCATGTACCAAGTCATTATATGTGTAATATGTGTATATGTGTAATACATATAAAAAACAAGCTCAATATGGTTCGAGGATGATGTAGCTTTTTAAATGAAAAAGGGAAACTGAAAGTACTACAACTCTTAATAAGATAATAGCTTTTGTCTACACAATAGTCACCACATATGTATTTTGCCATTATTATCTCACCTCAAGTTCACAGCAATTCTAAGAGGTGAGTACTATTAGTATTCTCTTTTTACAGATGAGAAAAATAGTCACAACCAGGGTGTTTATGAATCTACAAATAATACATGTGAAGAACTTCGAGACAAATGTATGGTGGTCAGAAACGTGGTTTTCAGTGACTCAAAGAGCCTAGATTTTGAGATAATTATAGAAAAGAAGAATTTAGCCTAAAGAAAATATCCCATCAGAAACTGATGAATGCACAAAACATCATGTCTTTGAAAAAAAAATGGCTACATAACAATGATGATTGTAATGGCTGGCATTAATTTATTTATTACTTTTTTATTTGAGACACAGTCTCACTATGTCACCCTGGGTAGAGTGTGTGGCATCACAGGTTATAGCAGCCTCAAACTCTTGAGCTTAAGTGATTCTCTTGCTTCAGCCTCCCAAGTAGTTGGGACTAGAGGCACCCGCCACAACCCCTGCATATTTTGTTGTTGTTGTTATTGCTATTGCAGTTGTCATTGATTTTTTAGAGGCCCAGGCGGGGTTCAAACCTGCCAGCTTCAGTGTATGTGGCGGCGCCCTACCCACTGAGTTACAGGTGCTGCCAATGGCTGGAATTTATTAACCACTTACTATGCATCGCATACACGAATGTAGTATTTAATTCCCATTTTGTTAATGATGAAAGGAGGTTCAGAAAAGTTATCTAATGTCACAACTTCTATGTGCAAGCTAGGATTCAAACCTTTGTGACAGCATGCTTCCTTGTATCAGGATACTGTCTGCTTTGAAAATGTCACAGAAAAAGAGAAGGTTAGACTTACTTAAAAGCCTTCTTCCCACTTTAAGATCATGCAATTCTATTGTTCTTCACTGGCAGTGAACTTTCTGGGCCTATCCACGGTGAAAATTGTAATCAAAGTAGAGCTCAGTTTACTTTTAAAATAAAGCTTGATTGAAAATAAAGGTAATAGTGATCAGTCATCTGTATGTGCAATTAAACTGTGCTACTCTTTAATCTACCAAAAGAATAACTTTCTCATTGTGACATATAAAACACCGAAGCTGATCCCTAGCGACTAGAAAAATACTTAGAACCAGAATGATAGTTCTGGTCCACTCATGGTTAGCCTGGACCTGTACCAAGAAGGCTGTTAAAAAGAAACTCAAACTTCTTTACTAACAAAACACGAATAGAGGTTGTAAACAGAAGTTTCTTTTATAGACTGACCGATGTCTGAATGTGAACAACATGCCACAGCTTGGAGTTCTAGAAAACTATAGCAGACACTCTGGCCTTTTAAAAAGAACTATCTGAGGACCAAGTGGGAGCAGAAAGAGAAGGACTTTAGAATGAAAAGTCATCACATATGCAATGAACAAAGTCTGTAAACAGCATACGGAAATCAATAGACATTTTTTCTAATATCTTTTAGAATAGAAACTCTTATTTTTTTATGGTGATAACCATATTCTACTATTTTGTTCCTGCTTCCACATATATAGGAACAATGACTGCCATGAATAGTCATCTTTGATTGTGAGTGTACAGCTGTGTTCTAGTGATAGTCAGGGTGTCTGTAAAGTTCGTATGCAATTTAAAATGGTTAAATGTAAAATAGTTCAATTGCACACGAACTTTATGGACACCCGTAAGGGTCTCTGCGCTGTTGTGACAAGCTGTTTGGTGGCAACTGGTTATGAAAATCTATAGTCTTGATTGTGCCTCTGCAGATTAGTATCAAGGTGTAATAAAATCTTAGATTTAAGGCTTCACCTAGTGGCTGGCAGGTGCATATTCTACAGAGTAAGGTGAATTATCACTTTTAGCTAGGCTCACCTCACACTGCAAGGAAAAATACATACTTTGTGATCACTTTTGCAACATCAGCAAATGAGACATTCTTTTATATGTTATACTTTAAATAGAGACTATAAATACTAAATGCTGACATATCCCAAATACCTCATATGCAGTGATTAAAAATAGGAAACATCAATTTGATATTTATAAAATACTATTTCAGTCACTTTTATGGAGGAATATCTTGCCAACAGCTACTAATTTTAATTTCTGCTCTCTAGGACAGTAATATACTTAAGTACTTTATCTATTTTAAACATCACATGAGTTATTCTGTGTTAACTGTAAGTTTACAGAAAATAAGACAAGAAAAAAATCCAAGTTCTGTGTTTCACAACACAAAATTTTACTATGAAGTGAATCATGATTTTCTTGTTCATTCTCCAGTTTCAGAAGGGCAGGTAATTGTTGTCATTTATAAAATGACATGTAAATTATGAATGAGGGTTGAAAGAGGAAGATGGGTTTGTATCAATCTAATTTATTAAGAGGAAATTCTGATTTAGGAAATAAATAAAATATCTCCTCAAAACTCACTAATATATATAAGAGGGGAAGAAAATTGTAGGGCTGTCTCAAATAATTCCTAACAGAAACAGACACAAAGGTTATGAAGTTATCTGAGCACCTAGACCTTCTCTTAAGCATAGAAGAAACTCTCTATTTGACAATGTCTGATGAATAAAAATCTATCATAAATATGATTTTTTTTTAATTTTAGAGGAGTCTCCAGGGTTAGCAGAAAAATATGGTCTTATTGACATTTTATGCATTGAATTTTTTTTCAGTTTGCATTTTAGCTCATTTCGTCTTTATTTTTCATTGAAGTAGAATGGACTCTAAACACAGAAGTACATGAATAAAGTACCAAACTCATTAATGTGGAATATTTGCTTTCTGTATTTTGCACTGTAGCTAGCATAAAGGTTAAGAAATAAGTTTTGCAAAACATTCCTAGGTTGAAATCTTAGCGCTTCTGAAAAGTCATGGTGAAGCTTGACTTCACCAACTTAAATTCAGTTTTCTTATTACACAGTGGGGATATTGAAGAACAGGGATGGTATTAGAATTAAAAGAATATGGTAGTTGGCAAATGGTAAACTGCCAGTCAAGGTGAGCCTTTAAAAAAAATTACAGTTATGATGAATCCATGTAAATTGAGAGAAACTTTAGAGAATGTCCACAGTCTGAAGGGAGATATGTTGCTTAGTCATGTCTAGCACTGACTCTGCTAGATGGAGCTAATGACCTTGGTGGGACTGAATTTGGCTAACTATGAGACAGTCTGGTGTCTAAATATATCCTAATATTGACATATATTATTTGTGTGAATTCTTCAGGATAGTAACAGAACCCTATATACAAGAGGCCTGCATCTCACAAGAAGTTCCATTCTGGATCCAGTAACCTCTGAGCTTACTCACTGGCAATTATCCCTGGCAATTACAAATCCCTTTTAAGAATTTTGGTGACCTGGTTGCTTATACTCTCACATTAACATGAAATAAATTTAAAAAAATAAATTGTGGTGAGAGGCCAGGTAATCCTAGCACCCAGGCTCATGTTGTAATCCTAGCACTTTGGGAGGCTGAGGCAGGTAGATTGCTTGAGTTCAGGAGTTTGAGACCAGCGTGACCAAAAGTGAGACCTTGTCTCTACTAAACATGAAAAACTGAGACCAGAGGATTTCTTGAGCAAAGTGAGATTCTGTCTCAAAGAGAAAAAAAAGAAAAAAAAGGAATTTCTGTGGTCAAGGGAAAGTCTCATGCTTCCTATATTTCCTTTATGTTGCCTGATCTCTCCAGCAGAATTTTATAGCCTTCATTAAATAGCAACTTAATCTAAATTTATAGTGTATATAAAGACTCTTTCCACCAATAGGCAGGATACCTATGATAATGCAATGATCATGGCAAGGTAAAAAAGTGACCATGCATTTAAAAAACAGACCAATCCATGAGGGAGTTGATTTAAATTGTGTTTCCCTAGAGTATTAACTACAGAGAGAAAAACTAACTCTTGCATAGTACACGTTGCTAAACTATCTGAGTATTTACTTATTGTAACTAATAGAGGAAACCTTATTTTCTGCAGTCAGCACCATCTTAACAACCGGCAGCACAGGCATTTCTCTTATAAGTCCCACAAATCAAACTTGCCAAGAGAATTCATTTTGCTCTGATTTAGTTACAGACACAGAAATATATTTTTTAAAGAATTACCACTAAGTCAGAGAGGTGCGTTCTCGCCTGTGACCTGTTTTTGTTAACTGATTTACATCCTTTGTATAGACTGGGTGGAGTTGAAACACATTCTTCTTAGTAAAGCATCACAAGAATCGAGAAGTAAGAATCCAGGGTACTCAATCCTGATATGAGGACCATTGGTGACCTAGTACATGGTGTGAGGGGAAAGGGGGAGGGAAGGGAAAGAAGGCGGGAGGGAGGTGGGGGGGGTCACTGTGTGTGACACACTTCTGGGAGGCAGAACACAATTATAAGAGGGACTTTACCTAACAAATGCAATCAGTATTACCCGGTTTTCTGTACCCTCAATGAATCCCCAACAATAAAAACAAAAACAAAAACAAACCAAGAGTAGAAACTGGAAAAAAGCAAAATCAAAAAACCATGATATATTTTTCCAAAACCAGAGAAATTTTTTTTTTTTTTTTTGCAGAGACAGAATCTTACTTTATTGCCCTCAGTAGAGTGCCAAGGCATCACACAGCTCACAGCAACCTCTAGCTCCTGGGCTTAGGCAATTCTCTTGCCTCAGCCTCCCAAGTAGCTGGGATTACAGGTGCCTGACACAATGCCCACCTATTTTGTTGTTGTTGTTGCAGTTAGGCTGGGGCTGGGTTTGAAGCTGCCACCCTTGCTATATGGGGCCAGCGCCCCACTCACTGAGCCACAGGCGCTGCCCCAACCAGAGAAATTTTAAAAGAAGAGAAGAAAAATCTAAAGATACTCTGTGTAACAATTTCTAGAGTTAACTTAATGAAGGGTGAAGAGAAAACCTTCCAAGAAGTGAAAATCACTAAGGCTTAAGAGCAGCATAAGGAAAATCTATTATACAATTAATTGTATAATACATAATTATACAATCGTTATAAACACTTTAAAACAAGGGTCTAGTATCAAAAGCAACCCCATAATTTAATAATTTTTTTGTAGCTGGAAACTTTCTATTATTTAATACTCCAGAAGTACATAAACATTTCCAGACACAGACACTGAACTGGCTTGAACTGGCCGTGTACAGCAGGCTGCACAGCCATTTCCTCTAGGGACAAGAATAATGCAAATGAGAAAACTGGAACAACATTGTAACTGGAGGATTGGCCATGTCCTTAATATCATGTAGGTCATGTGGAGATTCGAAATCCATTTTTGAGATAGGGATAAGAAGCTGTAAGTTTTCTTTTGATAAACTTACTTAAAATGTAAGTAAAGTATTAATGATCATTAATAATAATAATAACTTAAAGCTGGTGTTGTCGACAGGCAGAATGCCAATTCCCTTTACAAGAAATATTCAGAAAATAATTCCGTTATTTTATCTTTCTCAGATTTTAATGTGCTATTGTTTAATTTTTGTGCTTGGTATTAAACATGATCTTTTTATTTCAACTTTACTTATGGAAAATTAATAAAATTGATGATTTATAATTCAAGGACTGCTTAGATTAGGGTTAACATAAGGAATATCTATATATTATCTAGTTAATTATATCTGTGATAAGAATTTAACATGAAAATGATATTATGAAATATTGGGTAGCCCACTTCTTTAACTGTCGTTGAAATATGTCATTATACTTGGGAAGAGTATGTAAATACCAATAACTAAACATGAAAATATAATTGTATATGATAGCATATTCATCTTTCTCCTCTCAATACCTTCATATTTACTTTTATTTTTAACGTAATATATTTTCAAAGTGAGACTCGGTCAAAAACAAAAAAAAAGGGGTTGAAATACAAAGAAAAAATGATTTAAAAACTTATCTTCCCAAATACACCCAGCCTTAACTTTTTGACATATTTTAAAACTCAGCCTTAGCTTCTTTAAGTAACTCTTGTAAAACCAGAATGCAAACAAAAATGCTTCTAGTTAACATGCTATTAAGATATACACACGAGATGTTAAAACAAGAAATGTTGGCATGCATAAATACATTAAAATAGGTAGATGTTGAAATAAAAGGTGCTGAAATAAATTTAAGAAAAAGAATTCTGTAGTAGAACACTCCTTCCTTAAAAAATTATAAATAACTTATTTTATGTTAGAATTTATGTAAGATCCAAGAACTATATTTAACTTCCAATTTCAATGTACTTTCAAGATGGCACTTCTGAATCCAGAATTCATACCAAAAAGGGGGGGCCGGGGAGTGAGAAAGAGCTGGTGGGTGCAAACTGCTCTCCATTTATTGTCTGAGTAAAAGTGCTTGAGTTCATTGTCACAACTTCCAGGTTTTGCGCAGTGCAAGAGAAACTTACAAAGAAGTTTGCCTAGGGATTTCTGTGAAATCTGGGAAAAGAAAACTCAGTGGTAATTCAAGGCTTAACGCTTCTGTCCAGCTGGTTACAAATTCAGGAATATTCTGACAATTTTAGCATACCAGGATCTTTAATCTGTCACAAAGGCAATGCCAGCTTGAGGCAAAACTGCAACCCTAAGATGGACAAATAAAGTACATCAAATCGAGCGTTCTTCCAGGAGAGCTGCTGAACGTCGGCACTGCTCTGACTTACAGCAGGCTGAGGATTTTCTCAGCTGTTCTTGGCTCAGCAGGATGGAGAAAAAAACAGCAGGTGAAGAGCAGAAGGTGGACAGATAGTGTCAGAAAGAATGAAGAGAAGAACCAGCTATTGCCAGAAAAAAAAAAAAAGAAGTCCGTCTTTCTCACTGGAAGTGAGACAGAAATGGAGCCCGGCCCCCCACACGCGTAGCCCCGTTAGCATACGTACAGACACACTCTCGGCCCTCGCGCGCATGCCAGTGCTTGCAGCCACCACACTTCCTTCCCGTGGCTCCGGGTCGGCACGTGCAGAGTCCTGTGACAGGGTCACAGGGCACAGGCAGTGAGCCATACGGGTCACACTCACATTCTTGGCAGGAGCCGCCAGGGCTGCTTGGACTGCCAGTATAGCCAGGGGCACACCTGCATTTAAACAGGGAGACAGGAAAGGTGTCAATGGTAAGTCATGTCCCCAAGGGGTGTGTATGTGTGTTTTGTTTTATTTTGAGTGAGACAAAATTGATCAATAGTCTACAGAACACGAGTCAACAAATTTTTCCTGTTAAGTGTCAGATAGTAAATATTAGGCTTTGCAGGCCAGGAGGCAAAACCAAGATTATGCAGTGAGAAAGAAATAAAATTACCAAGTTTTTTGTTGTTGTTGTTGCCCAACAACAACAAAAAGCATATATTTTAAACAATAATAATAATAATGCATTAATCGTTGAAAAGAAATTATTTTGTAATACCAACCTACTAATAGGAAGAATCAGATCCTTTTTGAAGTATCAAATTTTACCTAATTGGGGTTCAAGTTTAGTGCTTCCTATCATCAAATTTATCATAAATATTTACCTATAACAATAGTTTCCAGCTTTCATGCCATCCAGAATCAGGCCATGGGCCAAATTTGGTCTGGTAGTTTGCCCATCACTGCTCTAGATGATATGTTTTTTAAGTTCTCTTTTATAATTAGAGAAGAATATAATTTATATATCGATCCCTGGGCTTTTCTATAACCATGCATCTTATAAATCAAAATAACCAAATCATACAACCCTGTGATTTTCCCATTGAAGAAAAAGAGGCGAGTTAAGTGGTGATAAACTACTGAGATTTTCTATTTAATCTTGTCCACCATTTCTTTCAACCACATCTTCTTCAAGATGGAATTTTTCATGTGTCTCTATGGAAGGGGGTTAATGATATGCAAATAAAATATATTACATTGATTTGAAAAATTAGAAAGGAGGTCCAAGTGAATGAACTCAAAATGCAAACCATTCATTGACTTTTCTGCCCATCCTTGCCTCCATTTACCTAAGCATATTCCACTCGAGGTTATCATACTAGTAACTTTACAAGATGCTAGCAGGGCCATATGTTCTAGGTTGCTTAAAACATTGCCAGATTACCTGTTGTTTTGGCTTAATTATTAAACATACGTCCTGCCCCTCATTAGAGTGTCAGATTGGACAACAAATTATAGGTACAGTCAGTGTCAATATAAACAACAGTTCGAATTTTGGTCAAACTGGCAAGTATGGAGGGAAGTTGAGAGACAGAGTAGAGGTTTGGGGACAAAAGTTATAAATACTGGCAAGATAATGATAGATCATCTTTAGCAGCCTAAGACTGGGAACATTTCATGGCTGACTGTGAAAGCTAATTCATCCTGTGCTGGTTAGAAAAGGCAAGCACAAGGAAAACGATTTGTGACACTAGGATTGTACACTTTCATGTTTTTGATTTTCTTTTCCATGTAAGATTACAAATGCTCTATAAAGTTATCACTTAAATAAGTCCACTTAAATTGCTTTTTAATATGTACAAGTGAATAACTATATTTGAAGCAGGGTCAGATTGATTAAATGCTCAAAGAGTTTTTTGCAGGAGTAATGAAAATAAAGTAGGGGGAGAGGTTTCTACATTACAGGGACACTCCAGATATTTAAGCAGTTTTAGACCTAAGCTGATGAGGTTGGGCAGGCCTACAGATGATTTCAATGATTTAAGAAGCTCTTGGCAGCGGAACAAATTTATTTGGAAAGTAATACTAAAAATTTAACCAGGAACTTTGGTTTCATTTAGCAGAATAAAAGCAATTTTTCAGGGACATATAACCTGATCATTTATGTGTTGAAGATGATGAATGTGAAGCTTTAACAACATTTGAGAACTGGAAAAAAACAATTCAAACCATAACACATTTGACAGTGTAGGACCACGCTCATCTCTATGCTATATGAACTGCTGGCTTTTATTGATTAAACATAGAATATATGAAAAAATAAATGTTCTGGAATCACTCTGCTTTAGGACAGTAACTGAAACTTCAGTGTAACCCTTCAGTCTTTTCCTTACACATGCTTTTGTAGAGAGTGACAACTCCAATTTATAAATGTAGCCTTGCTAGAAAATATTTTTTTAATAAATGACTGCAGATAATCCCCTTGGTGTCCAGGGATGCTTTAGTCACCATTCTGTTGTTGTTTAAAGGTCATGGAATTAATATTCGTATTACTGTAATATTAATATAAGTATAAATACCAACGCATATTGGTACATTAAAAGAACATATACCTATAAAAAATCTATGACTGCACTTATATCCAAATGATGTATACATCTTCAAAACTAAGGGAAATATTTTTGCATTTTACCTTGCTTTGAGTTATTTCATTGCTGCCAATTTCTCCTTGGCATGAAAATTTTGAATGCAGTGTTATATATATGCAAGTAGTGTGTTTAGAGTTATCACATACAGATTTATTTGGAAATATATTTTACACACATATAGCAACTGTATTGGAATTTACAAACCTAAGTCTAGTTATTCAGGTACTTGTTGCTATTATTAATATAGTCATTGCTGGTTGTATAGAAGAGGATTCTTAAGTGGGTAATGATAAATATTAACTAACATTAGTTTATGTTTGCAAAGAAATTCACAATTTAAGGAGATGTTTCTAGAATAATCTTGCAAAGGAATGGGGTGAAGCAGGATATAGAAAAGAAAGAATCTAAGAAAGGGTGTGATTTCAGATGATGTCCTGGTCTTAGCCTGACTCTATAGAGAGCTCTGAGGCATAAATAACAAGTCAAAATTTCTTGTACTTTGATGCAAAAGAGCTGGACCTTTGTACTCTCACACCAGGAAGGCATTGGCTACAAAGCCCTGAAGAATGGTGGGATTATTCCAGGCTTTTTGCCTCTCCTGCTGGAGAGAAGACTGCTATGAAGGTGCCTTGGCAGGGTACCAACAGTGTCCCTTCCCCACTTATTGTCACAATATTAGTGTAAAGTAGGTTCCCATCCATTATTCCTGAGTTTATAAATGAGAAAAACGAGACCCAGCTAAATTGTTGGAATTAAGCTAAGTCCACAGATCTTGAGAATTTTCATACTCCTGTCAATTATCCTAAGATGACCTTGTATGTATACTGTTAATAGTCACTCTCTGTTATGTTAGAGATAATATCTAAAATGTACTAAAAGTGACAGTGACAAGGTCGAATATCCAGGAGATTGATCTTCAGAAAGTACATATCTGGAAGACATAAATGACCACCTCACTAGACGGTCAGTGTGGATTGTTTTCCTTAATTTACCACTTATACTATATTTAGAATTCAATTTAACAACTGCATACATGCACTATGAGATTTTCTAAGAAATATGGTAAGAGGAAACATTTAAAAGTGTTTGCCCCACGACAAAGAAAACTAAATCAAAAACACTTTATTATTTGACTTGTCCTATTTAAAAACGCTTGTTACCATTTGTACTCTGAGTTATTTATGCCCTTGCTGGCACACTGCCATAGTACCCATAACACTGATGTGGGAGTGGTTATTGCTAGCTAACATTTTCCAACAAAGTAAAATGAGTAATATGCAGCCAGCTTTTTATTAGTAGTAACTCCTGACTGAGAAGATTTTTTGGAAATTGATTTGATTTGGTCTTGTAAAATTATATGCATTTATGTATAAACACATACTATACTAGAAGATAAATTACACAGTTATGAAACAATTTGGAATCTTTAATAAAGTCTCAACATCAGACAAAAGTCAACAACTTTTTTTGGACAGACTTCAAAATACAAATAGTTTTAAAGCATATAAGTGAAACTACTAGAGAAAGTGAAAAAAAGGAAATCATTCAAGTAATGAATAGTTCTCTTCTGTGACCTTCCCCATATAATCTCTATGTACCATGACTCTCTACGTATCATGATCTTGGTACCTTTCACAGTACTGGCCTTCATACCCCCGTGGACACGCCGTGCAGCGGTAATCATCCAGGCCTTCCGGAACACAAGAAGGGCTGAAACTGAATTGGGGGGGAAAAAAAGGATTATGAAAATGTTTTTTATAAAACATTCTTTTTATAAAATTAAGGACTCCTATTTATTTTCAAGGCAATTGAGACATATTTTTAGGTAATGATGAATGCTATGTTTATAATTCTTGATGAAATGCCTTCTTAAAGGTAGGCTACTACAATTAAAAACTACTAATAATAGTCAACAAATAAATATTGGTTGGTTTTTGATGAATTAACAGTGGCTCGCACTATACATAGTCATATATTGGAATTTTACTAGTAACATGACAGCCATGAAAATATTAGACAGTTACCAAGTGTCCTATTCACTAATCAAAAGAAAATATGCCCAGAATTTACACACAATTGTCTGATAGAATAAGTATTACTGAATATCTCTCAGGTTTAAGAGAAGGGCGCTGTGGCACATGCCTGTATCCTAGCACTCTGGGATGCCAAGGAGCTAGCTCAGGAGTTCAAGACCAGCAAGAATGAGAACTTGTCTCTAAAAAATAGCCAGGTGCTGTGGCAGGTGCCTGTAGTCCCAGCTACCAGGGAATCTCAGGCAAAAAAATTGCTTTGAGCCCAAGACTTTGAGGTCGCTGTGAGCTATGACACCATGGCGCTATAGCAAGGGTGACAAAGTGAGACTCTGTCTCAAATAAATAAATAAATAAAAATTAAAATTAAAAAAGGACATAAAGGCTAATTATGTATTATCCTCCCTGCAAACTAAACTCAGATAGCCACTGGAACTTAAATACATGAAGTGTGAATAAATGTTTCACTTTAAATAAAAGAGGACCTTTTCTAATTTATATCCAGATTGCAACCAACATTTTACATTAAACACTAAGGTACAAGATTTAGTGTGAGGAGAGAAGAAGAAAAAGCTTCTTTTATGAAAATGAATAAGATTTCCTAGCTATTCTATGGTCTTTTCTAATAATTAGGATTTCTATAACATGCCCCGTGTTGTCTTTACAGTGCTGGTAGGCCACAGCCAGTGTGTCTTGCTCCAGGATTTCTGATTTGCTTACTCTACAAAAGAAAGCCTTGACAAGATTGAAAACTAAAGTACATTATCGTGTTTGGGGTTGTTACAAACTTCTCTCAAATGGAAGCAGTGCTGCATTCCCACCGGATAAAACTGCAGGATGCATTGAAGACTTAAGAAGAGAAAAACATATTTGTTGCAGAATGGTAATGCTGCAAACACCATTTTTCTTTTTTGCAGGTCTGTGAAATCAGTTGCTGCTGAAAAAGCAGTAAGTTATATGGGTCAGGGCCACACTTCCTCTTGGTCAAGTGCCATTAGGAACCTATTTTAGCTATTTTCCAACGCATTAAATCTATAGTACATGAATGAGTAATAAACTCTAACTTTTGCAAATTATGTGAACAAATTGATCCACTACTCACAAACTCATTATCTAACACATTTTTTTGCTTTCCCCCACAAAACAGACCCATAAACTCATAATTGAGACACTCTGCCAACATTTTAGCTCTTTAATTGAAAGCTCGATGCTGAAAGTGTATCTGCCTACACACACACACATACACACATACACATCTTACACACATATGGGTCCCAAGAAACAGATTTCAGACATTTCAAGACTCAACATTATTAAATTACACTCCTTTATGGCAAAATAATGAAATCACTAAAGTACTCAATAAATAAAACGTCTCAATAGACACTTTACTGTATCTATCACAAATACTGTATAGGAATGGAGTAATTCTCCTTGAGCAGCTGAAATAAGCTTTTGTGAATTATGATGTTATGATGGATTGTATTTTTTCCTTATATCACTAAAAGGACTTCTTAAGGAGGGAGTAGGAATTACATCCTTGTGAAGTTCAAAGTTATTCTTTTGGCTCTCACCTCCTTCATCTACTCTCAGCTCTCCTTTTGTCTATGTGACCACTCAAAAGTCCCGTGCTTCTCTCCCGGTGGCTGTTAGTTCCAAACTCCCCTCAATAGGACTCTTAAGAGTTCTGTTTTCTGTGTTATCTCCTTTGGATGCTCCAGAGACAAACCAGCTTCCCAGAAACTCTTCCTTCTGTTTTCTATTCCATTTCACTAGTTTTTCCTTTTCAGTTTCCTCTGCTGGATCTAAGTCATGTCCTTGGTCTTTTAAGGTGCTTCACAGTTCATGTTTCAGAGTTCTCCCCTCTCCTCTAAATGATCTCATTCAGTTTTAAGGGATTTAAATATTATGTACCTTGACAGGTCTAAAACTAAGATTCTGCCCCTCCCAAAATACACTTGACCTTTCTACAATTTCCCCATCTCAGTCAAGGGCCACTCCACACTACTGTCTGCTCTGCTAACAACCAAGTTAGAAAAGTCAACTTTGTCTCCCTCTCTCTCGCAGTCCACGTGTGTTCTGTCCCCAGATGCTGCTGGTGCGACCAGCAGTAACATCACTGGATTATCCTCTTGCCAGTGCAAAATCTTAGGCCTTTCAAGACATTTGGTTACTCACTGGAGCTCTGCTGGCTTCATCTCTTGCCATGCTCCACCCACCACTCTGTTCCAGCCACTATGGCCTCTTACTATCTGCCAAGCATGGACCAGTCATGGGCTTGTCTCTTCCCTCTGGCTGGACTGTTCTGCCTGTAGACATTCACATGGCCCTGTCCAGGCACATCTCTACACAAGCCTCCTCTGTGGGTGGAGATCACTAACCATCTAGTTAACATGGTACCCCAGTCACTCTAAATTCACAGAGACTGCTTTATTTTTCCTGGTAGAACTTGTCACTACCTGATATGTAGCATTACATTATATATCTGTTTGTCTATTGTCTTTCTTTCTTAGGAAAAAGTGTAAGCTCCAGAACGTGGAAACTTGGACTGTGTTTTCACTATATTATATTGCCAGCATGATGAAGCATGCCTTATTAAATATTTGTTGACTAGAGGAATAAAGAAAGCCACCTTATCTTCAAGGAATTCACAATTTGGCATAAGAGACAGACACATACAAATAAAGGATGGGACACATATATTTGATCTTTTCTTCACAGTGTTGGAATAAAGTATATGCTTAGTAGATGTTCCATTTTTTTTTAAATTTTTTTTTAGATGTTCCATTTCTGATAGAACATTTGATTGAAATAATGATAGGAAGTTAAATGTGTTAGTTGTGTATAAAACGTACAAAATATATGCTATAGATAGACTTTGTGGTACAGTTGGGGGTTTGGATGGGGCTTTAAAAATGGATTGGATTTCACAGGAATTGTCGCAGGGAACAGCAAGAGCCAAGATCATTGTGCATGTTTGGAAAAGAGCAAGAAACTCCAAAGTTGACACCACTAAGAAGGGAAGAGAGGACGTAGAGACTGGAACAAGAGATTGAAGAGGGCTTCTAAGCCATGACATCTGAGCTTTCCTGGGGTAGGCAGTGGAAAACTGAGCAGAGTGTGTGAGCACTGCTGCTCTGGCACGGCTGTTAAAAGTCGACCATCTTTGCTTTGGTAAGAAACAGTGAAGACTTGGAAGAGCATTATAGACATGAGTTGGCAATAACTCACACATCCTACCTCTGTTTCTCACTGACTGTGCAGAGGGAAGTCACAGAAATGAGGTAGTTCAGCCTCTTCTAGCTGTACCTTCGAATCCCTTTTTCTATGTCAGGAAGAAGCTGTCTCTTCTCTGCCCTGACTGGTGTCTCTGCTTCACACTTCAGTCCTTCTTTTCTCACCATCTTTGCTTTTTTTAATTAGGCTGATGGTTCCAACTGGTGGCGGTATCAGTTAGTCATGTAATCATTTTAGGGGCTTTTGACCAAGATTTATTTCTAAAAATGTGAGGTGATAAAGTTGATAAATGATATGGTATCTGCACACACAAGTTTTCAAGTTTTTGTGTACTGACTTAAGATGTAAAAAAGGGTTTCTTACACTGGTTCAATTGATAAAGTTTGAAAGACCTGAACTATCCATTTTAATTATATATTTTGATTCTTTCAGGGCTTTTGCATAAAAATACACTCAAATCATATAAAACAACAATGGGACAAAAACAAAAAAGTACTCTGAACTGATCCTTCTAACAATCCAGGTAGTATTCTTTCCTTTTATTCGTGAAGTTTCTTTTTTGTTTTGTTTTGTTTTTTTGGTTTTGAGGCAGAGTCTCACTCTGTCGCCCTAGGTAGAGTGCCATGGCATCATCATAACTCACAGCAACCTCAGACTTCTGGGCTCACAGGTCCTCTTTGGCTCAGCCTCCTAAGTAGCTGGGATTATAGGTGCCTGCCATAATGCCCAGCTAATTGTTCTAATTTTAGTGGAGATGGGGCCTCCCTCTTGCTCAGACTGGTCTCAAACTCCTGAGCTCAAGAGATCCACCCACCTCGGCTTTCCGGAGTGCTAGGATTACAGACATCCTGGCCTTTATTCTTGAAGTTTCTTAAAGCTGTAAACTCAAACCCTTGTAACGTAATGTCTGTTTCCACAGTTGATGGTCAGAATTGATCGTTGATTCTCATAGTTAGTTGCAGCCATGTTTGCTCCGTCTCTGTGTGAGAGCAGCATGTGATGCTGGTCACTGCCATTCTCCCTTCCTGCGGTACCAGGGACATCGCTGCTGTGTTCCTACATCTCCCCGACAGTTCCTGCCTTGGCTCTTCCTTTTCTTCTCGCTTTCCCCAAATAGGAAGTCCTGTCTTTCCTTTTTTTCTGTACATTCCCGTTGGGTAACGCTAGCCTGGGAAATCTTATCTGACTATAAGTCATTTATTAACATATCTCTTCCTTCTTCTGCTCCTGCGATTTTCAGACTTCCGTTTCCTGCAGCGATTTGCATATTTCCATTCAGACAGATGCTTCACATCCATGTGAAACATAAATTGCTTGACTTCTGCAGCCACTCTCTCCTGGTTCCCTATTTCATTTGGTGCCACCACCATTTTGGTGGGCAACCTAGGTAAAAAACTCAGTCTTCTACCTAGATTCCCCCCTTACGTCTAATTAGTTATCAATTCTGTACAGTAGTATTAAACTACTTTCTCACATTTAGTTCCTTGTTTCTATTCTTGTTACTATTACCTACCTTCTGGCTCTAATTATCTTTTGCCTACACGAGTGTGCTGGCCTTTTAATTGGTCTCTTTGCTTTTCTCCTTTGCCTGTTTCAATTCGTTATACTCCATTCTGTCACAGTAGCCTTCCTAAAGTGTTGCTCTGATCATATTAACCTCTTGGTGAAAATAAGAAGTTGTAGTGTTTCCTTATTACACGGAACGTTAAATAGCTATTTCTTAGATGGGTATTTAAAGATTTCTACAATATGGCCACCATTCTCCCATTCATTTTCATCTACGATTATTCAGTTCTGTCTGAACTCCATGCTCCAAATCTGTTTCCTACTAGTTTTCAAACATTCCTTCTGTTTTTTGTTTTCAAACACAAGTAATTTCCTACCATCTTCGTTAGTAAAAATCCTTCGATCCACTGTTTGAGATCTATTATACATACTACTCCTTCTTTTGTTTTGAAGCTTTCAAAATTAAATGTGGGATTTTGTGTCTTTGAATTCTCTTTATATTTATATCAACATTCATGAGACACATGTTTTATAGTGAGCTTCTCCAAGAAAGGGCATGCTTCTTGTGTATTTTTTATTATAGTGCTCCCACCAGGGAAGTATTAGTTAATTACTTAATTTTTCTAATCCAAATGGTTCATATTTTAATAGACAATTAAATAACATTCTCTTATTTAAATATGGGCATCAGGGGGAGATGAGGGAAAGCGAGAAAAAATAATATTATTTTTATACACCTACCACTTGATGCTTGTATGAAAAATAACATGTATATTATCCTCATCAATGGCCAACTTGGCCAAAAATTTACATTTATACCCTATAAAAGGCTTAGGATTCCAGCCAACAAGAAAGAGGAACTTACAGAGGAAAAGGAGATGATTTACATGAAAATGTTTTCATTTCGTTTTTTAGCTGAAGATGAAGAAAAGTGAGTAGGCACATGTGGAAAGATCACCCTGTCTGAATTGCTTTGTGGTCCTTTAATATCCAAGGTAAGATGTCCAGAATTCTAATTCTGAATCAACCCACATATATTCTTTTCAAAAGCAAATTGCAGAGTCAAACCATGCTACCTTACTGAAGTCTATAAATCAGTTAACAGAAAGTGTAGGTAGCCTTAGCAAAAAAGATGAAAACATCTAAGGTTTCCTTCGATATATAACCCCATGCAGAATGTTCAGACAGCACTCAAATAAGATATTCTAGTTTTTGTTTCTCCTTATGGCTGTGTTTCCATGGCACCAAGCTCAGACTATCATGAGAGAAAGGAGACTGTGATTCTGAGAGATACACCTTTTTTTTGAGCATAATAACAAGTCATCCTCCTTTAATTGTACTGTTTTTCAATTGTTTTCTTAATAATTAGTTCCCAATCTTGAATTAAACACACAAAATAAATGGAAACAACCACAAAAGTAATATAATATGCACCCAATTAATCCTTCATGACTGACATTATGGGCAGAACTACATGCAAATGCTAGACCTGTACATTTATAAAGCCATAAAGATGTGTACATGCATCATTTACTCATAAACCTATCTTATGTTAATATTGGTATTTTCATTTTAATTAATATGCATTCTTTACTCAGAACAGGATTTATATAGGAAAAATAAACTATAGAGTATTATGCACTCATTTGTCATATTTTTATATTATTAAAAAAATCTGTCTTAAGTTGAGATTTTTGTCTACATGGAAAAAATAGCCAAATCATAGCACAGCCCATGTGCTAGACAGATGGCATTCCTGATCAGGAAATATGGTTACATTTCTCAGTCTTACTTGTTGCTGGAAGAAACCAGAGGGCAAGCACATTGCTGACAGTCATTTGGCAATCCCTTGACAATTCCATAATATCCAAGAGCACATCGTTCACAGAAGTCACCAGCAGTGTGATGCTGACAATTCTGTAAAGGAAAAGGGAGAAAAAGTTTGTTTCTAATTCCGTGAGAGAATGTAATTTATCATACAGCCTCCCACCTATGAGCGTGTGTGTCTGTGAACACAGGTACTACCATTCCAGCACACACAGGCACACGAACTTGTACATATGCTTTATCATGGATAGAGAGCTCAGATTGTGATATAATTTTAAAACAGTTTCTTTCCTTTGAGAAACTTATCCTGTGCTATTGTCACTATAATGACAATAAGAATTTTGTTTTCTTTTCCCTACATCAACCTCTGTTTACATTTATTATTATTATTTTTTTTTTTTTCAGTTCTTAGCCGGGACTGGGTTAGAACCCACCATCTCTGATATATGGAGCTGGTGCCCTACTCCTTTGAGGCACAGGTGCCACCCTCTGTTTACATTTTTGTTGCTCTAAATTGGGAAATAGACATCAAGAATCTTTAACATTTATTATTTTTTTTTGGCCATTTATGTTTCCTCACATTCCAGGCTTTAGGCCTATGAGATGCCAGAAAAAATGCTGAGACGACTGAGACCACAACATGAGCCCATCACTGAGTTTTCTGAAACCAAACCCAGGTGGAAAGCATCCATGTTTTAAGAGGCAACAACAAAAATGGTCAGCCTAATTAAGAATGTTATTCACCTATTTCTTATCAAATGTTGGCGATTCTTCGGACAAACAGTGGAACCAAGCTTAGGATGACAATCTCAGGTTAATATTTTCTTCTTTAATGCTTGCCTAATAGGAGATGTCAGGGTGATATGCTTAAGACATAAGAAAATTGAGAGCAGTTTCTAAATAGCAGGTAAGTAGTTTTGAAATTACAATTCTCATCAAGTAGAATTGTATTTAAAATAAAACAATCGATTTCACAATAAAGATTTAGGAAGAGCTATATGCGAGGCACTGAATCAGGTAAGAAAAAAAGGCAAAAGAATATCCTACTTCCTAGGACTCACTTCAAATTTGGGGGTGGGGGAGACCTGACAAATAAAGATGGCAGCAAGAACCCAACAACCGAACATTGTTTAGCGGAAAATATGACACTTGATTTTGAGAGCTGAGAAAGAGGAAGACATAGAGGGAATTAGGAGTTGGGTTTTAGCTTGATTTTATGACAGCATTTGGAGTGGTCAGAACAGTGACTTACATTTTATAAACAAATTTGTCAATGAAAGAAAAGCTGAGAAGCCAAAAGGCAGCAACAAAATAGATGGATGTGCTAGTGAACTGATTTCCTGATCAGTTCAGATGGAGCCACAGAGCTGCCTGCAGGCTCTCTGTTGAACTTGGATGGCATCCCATACGCTGATCTCTTTGCTTTATTCAATCAGTCAAGAACGTATTTATGGTTCATGCAATGGTTGGTATGGTTTATTCATGACAAACAGCAGCTGAAGTCATTTCCACCACAGAGATTGCCATGAAATTTAATCTTTTTTTTTTTTATTAGAACTTCTAGTAACTCTTTTTGGGAGTTTATGCTATTGCCTACAGTGAAATCATGACATTGCCATAGTGAATTTTAAATCATTGTTTTTTTATGTTTCTTGTGCTATAGTTGAAAATATACTGGGACACCTACAGATGCCTTTTATAACTTAATGTAAAATGGAACCTGTTTTCCTATATGACAGGTACAAATCTCAAATCTTCTAATTCTCCACCTCACTCTCAGCTGATGAAAGTACCTCATTTTCAGAGAAAAGAAAGCCCTCATTTATTTGCTCCCTCAGATTGCTGCCAAACAATTCTCTATCTTGCCTCTGTGATTTGCTATCATTTTGACATTTATTTCTGTCCTTTGTCTAAAGCTACTTTCCTCCTAAACTGTTTCCTGGCCTGCAACCTCCCCATCTTCCCCAGCATCTTAATTCTCTCCTTCTTTGCTGGCTTGTTCCCATTAATATTTGAAGCTAGTCAAGCTTTTCCTATCTTAAAAAAAAGATCGGGATAGTATCAAGTTGCTTCCTATCCTATTTTTTATAAGCCTACATTCCTGGTCTCTTGTTTCTTTACCTCTCATTCATTCCTTAAATAGTTCCCTACAGAACCAATTCCAGTTCTTTGTTGCTAAGTTGAAATTTATGAGCAAACAATCAGTTCTCATGATATATGAATTTTTTGCAACCACTTATTATTTCTGGATCTTCTTTCTTTGAAATTATCTCTTTTCATGGTTTCTTTAATGGCAGGTCTCCATTGATTTTTCTCCTACCTCTGTAACTTGTCTTTCTTATTCCTGAAATCTTCCTTCCTTTTCTGGTTAGTAAGATTGACGTCCTTCATTCTAACCTTGGCTCTTAACTGTCATTTCCCTACACATTTTGCTTTGGTGATTTCTCCCATTACTATGATTTCAGCTTCCTCTGTGCCAAAAATTCTACATGTTTTTATATATTTGGCCTGGATAGGTCTAATGAATTCCAGACTTCCATTTCTGATTGTTTCTTGGATAGTTCTCCTTGCATGACAAAGAAGCACCTTGAATTTGAAATGTCAAAAATGAAGCTGACCGCTCCTAGGTCTGCTAATCTCCACACATATTCACCATTTCTTCTGGGGTCACTGTCATCAACTCAATTGCTCAGGTCAGCAATCCAGAGGCCTTTCATAACCCAGATACCTATTCCATTACTGATTCCATGATTCTACTGCTCCCTGTTTCTTGACTTCCTCGTTGCTACTATTTTTTTTTCTGGCCACTGTCATTTTTTCCCCTAGATTATGGAGTAGTCTCTTAGCTAAAGATTCTATTTCTAAATTTTCCCATCCACACTGTAATCAGAGTGTTCATTCTACAGAACACATCAAACCAGGCCCTTCTCTTGCTTGAAAGCCTGCACGTGTTCCCTGCTGCCTTCAGGATGAATTACACACTCCCTTGTGTGGCCAGGAGAGCCTTCATAATTGGCCCCTGCAGGGGTTCCTCTAACCACTGTTCCCTTTGCACATAATGCTGTAGCCATCCAGGGCCATCAGAAATTCTCAAATCATGGAAATTCTCTTTCTCACTTCTGGTTGGGGATCCTTCATTATAGAATGTTTTTTTCTTCTTATTACCTGGTTAGCACTTATTCATTTCAGTAGTCATTTTAAATGTCACTTTCTCTGATAAACAGTCTTTGATGTTCTAAATCTGTTCAGACATTCCTTTTAGCTCTACAAGTGCATGAAATATGGTAGGTATCCAAAGACTGTTCTGAATGACTGACTGACTGAACGCATGTTCTAGGCAGTATAGATAAAACAGGTCAGGTTTTTTAAGATGAAGAAGGTCAAGGCCAAGTTTCAAGTCTAATTACAGGAAAGTGGTTAGCAAGGGAAAATGAGTTGTCATATTTTGATATTGATTTAAGTACCATAATTCTTTCTTACTCAACCATCCAAAGGAACCATCATTTTTTAGCAATAAAATAGCCATTCCATATTTAACTGTAGCATTGTAAGAGATAATGGCTCCAAGATAAAATAATTATCTCTAAATTCTAGTCTCAAATCATTCAGTAAGGTGTCATGCTGATGAATAAGTGTTAACTGGGGAGTGTTTTAAGAACATATTTTAGAGTTATAGAAATGAACAATGTGCCAAAAATATATGAAATCCTCAACATAATTTGCAGCATTTCGCTTTTGTAATAAAATCACTGAATAATGAATTATTTTACGTAACCAAAATGTGACATGAATAACTGAATCAAAATACTTAAATTGATGATCATGTCTAAAAATATATAGAGATTCAAAACTATGGTTTTGTTTCTTTTATCCCTGAAGTTTTATATAATACCTTCACAGAGTTAGAAAATACTTTCTAGAGTTGCTGACATACTAACTTTATTAATCAAATCACTGGTTAGAGCTACAAACACAACACATAAATCATGAGTCTATTTTTGAAAGTTTTTCATAGGACTTTCTTGTATGCTTTGTAATAGGTACATAATATTTTCTTTTGTATAGAAATTAGCCTTTGAGGCAAATTTCTACATCTTGGATGCCTAATTAGAAGTTTAATTCTATCCTCAATAATAGATTAGAATATATAAGATTTGTTAAGTTTTTTGCTGTGTACATTGGAAAGCTGGTGGTATATATTCCTTCTGCCAAATCAAATGAATATAACATTAGTATTATAGTATCTTAGACCTAAGGTAAAAAGTTACTTAGCCTTACTTTCGTCCTATACAGGGATGCCTTCTATTATTCCTTCCTTGAGAAATCATTAAAGGCATGCATTCTTATGAGTCAGCCCTTTTCATCTTGCATAACTATACACTATGAAGTTTTCCTTATGTTGAATGAAAATTTATTTTGTTCTAATCTAATCTAAGTTTTGCCTTCTGAAGCTCTGCAGAGTAAGTCTAATTCCCTTCTCCCAGCGACTGTCCTCAGTAAGAATACTATTGCTTCCTAAATCTTTTTTTTTTTCAAGCTAAATATTTAACAACCCTCGTTACTGATAACTACTGCTAAAACACAGTATAAGTCTCTAGATGGGACTTGAAAATACATCAAATGTACTTTCTTCCTTGGTGGTTATCTTGCACAAATAGCAATACTCTATGTTGGCACCTAGCAAATCTACAATCAAGTAAAAACTCCTATTTCACATGAATTGCTAATATACATCATTTCCTTTATTCTTTTCCTTAAACACTAGACTGTAAGCTCCTGGAGGACAAAGTCCATGCAGTTCACATCCTTACATTCCCAGCATCCACCATCAGCCTGCTTATTACAAATGATAATTAATAAATGTCACTAGAATGAATGAACAAGTGAGCCTACCTAAGTTCAAATCTTTTCTACTAATTTCATCTTGTTAATTGTAACTCATAGTTACAACTGTTGACATCTTTTCCCACCAACACATTAGGTAACACTTCCTGTTTTATGCTATCTGAACATTTGAAAGTTCCAAATAATTGATGGCTATTTTGAACACAGCTGTATCAAACACACAGTCTTTGCCTCCTAACCAGAGACCTTTCTAGCATGTACTGTGGGTCACATTTTTTTTTTTTTAGCAACTTATACTTCCATCAACCTATCAGCTGCTTAACATCCAGCCCATATTTTTACACTCAGTTGTGAGGCTATCTTGAAACAGTCCATCAAATGCCTATTAAAACAAACCCAGGTTTGAATCATAGATATAGCCTTTACTATTTTATGACTTAAGCAAATTCTTATTTCTCTCAGCCTCTGTTCATCAACTATAAAATAAAAAACAATTGTGTCTACCTCATACATTTATTGCAAGAATAATTTAGAAAAATCTATGTACAGTGGGCAGTTCTGATTCTGGTACATACTAGGCTTGGACACACGGTAGCTGTTACTATTTTTTCTTTGAGATATGATGTATCACACCATCTGATAAATTTGATATTGTACTGGAATCTGAGACTCCAGGATCTTATATTTATGAATATAGTAATCCTATACTTAGGTTGATATATGTTATTAAGCACTGCTTTGTTTTTCTACAATTGATAGATATTGGTTAAGTGAGCAATCCTTGATTTTCACTGGAGATCATAATGTTTCCTACCTTGTATTTTTCTTTATAAAACTGGAGAAAACATTTCACTGCTTCCTATCTTGTGACAAATTTCATATTCTCATGATTTCTCTAATATTTTTCAGACATGGCCCTTAATCACTATTGCAGATTGTATCAAGACTCTAGGATATAATTTACTTGAGCTTTCAATGTCAAACTCATTTAATCAGCTAAGAAGAGTAGGTTTACTCTCTCACAATCTGGAGAAAATATCTCATAGAGAATTTGAAACTTGTTTTAATAACTTTTTGGCCAAGGATTTATATGCTGCTTACATTTTCTTAGCATTAATTTCAGAGCTGTAATAAGATGGTAATAATCCCTATTTTGGCAAAGTTGTTTGATAGATTAAACAAGGTTTACAAAACACCTGAAACATAGCAGATTCTATTAAATCTATAGATTCACAATAAGTCTGTCTATTTACTGAAAATATGGCTAATTGCTTACCCATAGATACTAAAGATTTTCCAGTCAGCAGAGTAGATCAATAATAATAGGGATTGTTTATTCTTTTATTTGTAAAATAAGAATTTTCATATAGTTCATTTTCACAAAATATTTAATATTTTAAAAGTTCTTTGAACTAGTGGAGGCTTCACTATCCCCCAAATGGGAGTAATAATTCTGACCATGGCATATAGTGACGATTGAATGAGAATACCACCTATCTGCATATATTTGTATATGTACAAATTAATATGAGTTTGTTTACCTCCCTCCTTCCCACCTTGGGGTTCAATGTCACATAGGGTTCACTCTTATATTTTGAAAAAGAAAAATTCTTTAAGGGCAACAATGACTGAGCTATTGATAATAAGATGACTATGTGTAGGATTTAATGAGGCCGAGGATGAAGCTACAACTCTCTTGCAAGTGTCATTAGGTATTATAAAGAACATAGTTAAAAAACGTGTCCATTTCTTTGAAATATTTAGCCTATAAGGTTTTCTACAGGTGTATTCCCTCCTCAACCCACATTTTTAGAGACATGTGAAAAAAAAAAGAAAAAAAATTAGTGATGGCCCTATCTTCAAATATTATCACGTTGGGGGGTTAAGGCTTGCTATGATCTGAACATTTGTATCTTACAAAAATCCTATGTTAAAATATTATCCCATCACATCTTAGTACTAGGGGTTGGGGCTTTTTGGAGGTGATTGGGTGATAAGGGTATAGTTCTCCAGACTGGGATCAGACCCCTTAAAAAAGAGACTCCAGGGAGCTGGCTATCTAGCCCCTTCCAAACAGCAAATAGGACTTCCTCAGACACTGAATTTGCTTAAATTTGGAGCCTTGAATTTGGACTCCCCAGCCCTCATACTGTGAGAAATAAACTTAGTGTTTGTAAGTTACCTAGTTTATGATATTTTGTTATAGCAGCCTGAATAGACTGAGAAAATCTAGCACAGTGCTAGACATAAAAATGGTTTTCACAGCTCTTGATCAATTATTAACTAATTTTTGATTATAAATGGTAGATAACATACATGGCAATTATCATCTTTATGATGATCACCATCATAATTGCTTTTATAGATCTTATCCATGTTCTAAGTTGTGTTCTAAGTCTTTCATTTAGTATTCCATTGAATCTGTACAAAAACTCTATGAGTGGGCACTATTATTATTTTCATTTTATACATGAGGAAACTAAAACCCTACTAGGTTAAAAAAATTGACGGGATTCAGATGGCCAATAAAGAGTAGAGACAGAATGTAGTCAAGGCAGTATGACCACAGAGGTCGCCCTTGCCACTACAGCAAAGCGGAGGGCACCACACTGTCTAATTGACATGACACAACACTGTGACCCATATTACACATAAAGTCAACTGGTTTTTAAAGTTCCAGCGTGGCAATAATAATAGCTATTTCCTATTTGCCTTACAAGACTATTTCAAAGATGAACAAAGTTGTTTAAATTCAAAATCATGAGTTCCCTAAAAGAAAATACAAAAATTCAGAGCATAACAGTTTATTGTAACTGTGTTTGTTTGATGGAAATATCTATTTATTTTTCACTTTACCAGGGCTTTCTCAGAAATAGACCTGCACTTAGAATTGGAATTTGTTGTTGTTTTTTACTCTTTCTTTTCAAGATGGAGTCTATATTGCCCAGGCTGGTGGCAACTCCTGGGCTCAAGGGATCCTCCTGCCTCAGAATAGCTGAATCACAGGGGCAAACCACCACTCCTTAACATTTAGACTTGTTAAGGAACAAATTAACTATAATAGCCAACTGGTCAAAAGAGGACAATATAAAGACGATAACTTTTATCCTCCTAAAATTGAAATTATGAATCCTTTATGAATGTTTCTAAATGAAATTATATAATACAAATATATGCTTGTTTAAAAATGCCAGTAAAGATTGCATAAGAAGGAAAAATACATTCAACTTCATTCCCTACAAATTAACTTCCTCCCCTAAAAGAACCTATTAAATTTTACAAGCAAGTAGATGGTTAAAGAATTCTTCAGAAAAATAAAATACTAACTATGGTAGGAGTTCAGTGATGATTAATATTAGTTATGCATTTAGTCATAAATACCATTTATCATTTTGCTAAGGTGAAAAAAAGTATGTATGATCACCTCTTAAATACATCTGCATCCTTGCCCTACTCTCTAAACATATGATACATTTCAATAGCCTATCCTTATTGTAGGATAGCAGTGGACCCAACAGCCTATTTTATTAGGGAGAAGGGGTGGAGAGAAATTGTGGACAGAGTACAGACAACTCTTCCCTGCATAGAAGGAGAAAAAAGAAGTAGTAGCTACAGGGAGGAGAAGTCAAGAGAGATGATTTTTGTTTTTGTTTTTAAGATGGAAGAAGAAACAAAAAGTGATATAGTGGGGTGGGGAGAGAAGCCAGACTAATGTCATTGAGTTGAAGAGGGGTGGGTTCTGGAGCATATAAGGAAGGTGTGATCTTTTCTAGAAACAAGAATGGTTTATTCCAAGCAATGGCAAAGAGTCAGAATAACTGGGCACATATGCAGAATGGTGGTGGCGTGTGGTAGTGGGAGCGCCTATACTTCTCTCCTGATGGCTTTGAACTTCTCCGTGAATGAGAAGCAACCATCAACTAACAGTAAGGATGGGAAGAGGCGAGGCGGGAGGAGAGGTTTGAGGTCAAGGAGAGAGGGGATGGTATGAAATAATCTTCCAGGAAGGTGGAGAGGAAATGTGGCACAAAGGATCCGCGGGAAGGGGGTGATCATAAAATTCAAGGTGAGACTAGAGGGCACATTTTCTTCTGTTTTTTTTTACAGCCACCCAGCATAGAGGGCCCGGGAGCAGGAGAGGGGAGGATTCAGGCACTGCCGGAGTTAACTGAGAAAAACTAAGGACGTGAGCAGCACAAAGCAGGGTTACTAAGGAAGGGTCCTGGATAGTAAGCTGGTGGAGAAAGTCAGGGCGCGGGAGAGGTAATAACAGCAAAGGGTGAGCGAGCATCAGTGCTGAGATTAGCGCCATGAATCGCAGAGAAATGTGAGGGCAGTCAAAGGGCAGGCCCTTCAAATGCAGAACACAGAGGCACAAGAAACTGAGAGCTAAAGGCACGTAGAAGTTAATTTTGCAGACGTTAAAGTCACCAAGAGTTATGGTAGGAACAGCGCTAGAGGGGTCACCATTGATTCCGAGGGGCAAACCTGCCAAGAATGAGGTGGGCGGCACCTGCGAGTTGGGAGGGGAGTTGGGTGAGCAGGTGTGGTTGGTGCAGGGAGGGAGGAGCTGCGGGGGAGAACGTGAGCATGACCCTAAACTGGCGTGGGGGCAGGGACACCCCTACCTCAGGCTCAGGCCGTGGGGAGTGCGAGGGAAAGCGGTGGCCGCTACCAGAGAGGGCTGCCGCGAGCAGTAGGCAGGGACAGCCGGCTTGTCGGCTTGTCGTCGGAGCCAGAAGAGGACGCGAATGGAAGAGGGGGTTGTGTGGGGGATTCTGCCGCCGCCACTCCGAGTCCCACCAGGCCCAGCGGAAGGGCTCAGGTGAGCCCAGGAGGGAGACCGGCCCTGCAGAGGCGCCCAGAGCTGGCTGGGGATTAGCGTTTCAGGGACAAGCGACGGGGCAACCTGAGTTTCTTACTGAGACTGGCACCTAAGGCCACGTGGAAGTCTTGACTGCTCCAAGGCAGACAGTGGTGTGGAGAAAGTAGGGTGTTAGCAGGAACATAAAACACAAGGGCAACCTCCATTCTAAGGGAAATGGATAAATTATGGGACATTTAGTCAAAGAACGTAAAGATTTTAAAGAATATCTAACAACACAATCCCCTTATGAGAGGTAAATTGAAAAAGCAGAACATAAACTGTACCTATGGTATTCTGTAAACCATACGCATAAAATTGGTAGGAAATATCTAAAATTATAAATTTTATGCTGAATTTTGAGTGACTTTTTTCTTAATTATTCGTCTTCTTTTCTAATTTCCAAATTCTCTGTAAAAAACTTATTTTTGTTTGTAGTCGGAAAAATAAAAGTCCACGTCATTTTTGCATCATCTCTGGTGCGCTTCTAAAGGGTCATTAATGTTCTATTTCTTGACCTGAGCGATGGTTTTCCAAGTGATCATTCTTTCATTGCTTTTTAACATGTAGAATATAGCGAATGTCTTTTTCTCCCAAATATTTTATTTCCCACACACAGAGTTATGCTTCCTGCAGCTTAGCTAGCTTCTGTCTGCGGCATCTGAGCGTTTGTGATGGGGAATGAGACAGACACGCTTGGGGCACTACCTGGCATACAGATGTTTCAGGGTCACACAGGCTGCTGTGTCCATGGCACTGACATGGGACACAGGTGCCCAGGGTTGGTCCAGGGGTCGGGCCACCTGGCTCGGAACGCAGTCGATAAAATCCTGGCATGCATGTCTGAAAGAAAAGGAAGCCAATTAGGACAGCCAAGTTAGAAATCTTTATTAGCAACACTTGAATTCTTCCCTGGTCGAGAGGACAGACATCTTTACCCCATCTGCGTTCGGGGAACACCACTTACAACACAAGTGCTGCCGTTTACACCTAATGTGTATTTCTGCCTGGCCTCTCCGGTGGGCAGGCAGCATCCCTGGGTCATCAGCTGCAACCAAGGAAAGTTTTCATCTTCATACATAGGTCAGCCTGAAAAATGCAAGGTATTTTTCTTTTGCCTGAGAAAGAAGTTCGCTTTTAAATAACATTGTCCTACGGGCTAAAGACAGAATGCAAACATCCCTGACAACCCCAAATCTGCTTCTACTGTGCTTCATGGATAACTAACAAATGACCAATGAAACTCAGCAAAAAATTAAATTAAAAAGTGTCGGGGATGCATTATTTATACCAAACTATTTTAAAGGCTATCAACATAAGAAATTCGAAATAGTAAAAGGACTACATGTCTTGGGACTATTAGGCCGCCAATGAAATCTAACTTCGCTTGCTTTTTTTTTTTCCATTTTGTAATAAAAATCTAAAAACAAAAATGCTAATGAAGTTGACACATGCAAAATATAGACCTCCATCTTCATTGGAGTTTATTATGTATCAACAAAGTCTCTGTTTTTCTGGAGGAAGGATGAAGCTCGGGCGCAGGGGTGAGAATAGTTTGATACTGCAGGCTTAGGCCCCTTGGCATGCAAAGCAAAGCCGTAGACATCATTTGATTTATGAGTGAAAGTTAGCAGTGGGTTTTTCAGATCCCACTGAAGACTATAAAGGGATTGTTTTACCACCTTGGTAAAGATTGGTTTAATTTGAAAATCTTGCTCCCATTGTGGTTATTGAATGAGAAGAGAAAAAAGAATATTGAGCTAAAATATTCCTTAGCGTTCAGTATCCTTTTGGTTCTGGCTGGGTTAGTCTAGAGAGGGGAGAACAAAGAGTTTCCGAAAGGAGGGGAAAAAGCTCGAAAGTCGGCACTCTCCTTGTTTATTTTGATTTGGATAATGCGAAAGTGCCTAGATTAAGCCCTTAATTAAGAGACTCTCTGTTTTTATCGTGGCCTATAAGAAATTCTAATGAGATTTAATACTGCCTCAGCTTTGAACAAGCTGGTAAAGAAAAACGAGAAGAGTGCTCAAAATATTTTGAGTCTCTTTTGTCTTATGCTGGACATAATCAGATGTTTTAATAAGGTTTATTTATATTACTTAAAACCCAGGCTCCTCTTTGCCATTGTTACTGAATAAGGTCTGGAAATTATTGTTCAGAGATTCATTCGAGCATAACCGAAGAATAATCCAAGGTGTATTTAAAAGTGGTTCACCATGTGGTTTGTACTAAATCTGTATCATGCTGGCTATGGAATAAAACTACATTTTCTTTACATGGATGTCTTCCTTGAATTCAATTATTTTTATCTTATTGGTATATTTGTTTGGTGTGTGGATGTATGTGTGTGTAAAAATCACACAAATCAAGAGAAAGTTCCTAGCTCTACTTTATACCCTGAACAGAATTACGAAACAGTTCTCAGAAGAGAAATAAAGTTCATACACAATACTCTTCATCAAGGAATGATACACAGCTCAGTGCCACAGAATGAACTGTGCAGGTGAGCACCAGGCACGTGTTCTGTCACACGTGACACATTTCTCCTATTTCTGTGGCTCTTTCCTGGACAGGCAGCCTCCATGGTGGGAGTCCATGCCCAGGCTCCACATTGAGCTCTGTGTAGAAACTGCCAGGCCTTTCTCCGTGGTTCTCGTAGTCATCTGGGGAACTTTTAAAAATATTGATGCTTGGCTCCACCCCTGGAGATACCAATTTAATTGGGGAGAGTTGGGGCCAGGGTTTGTTTTAAAATTCCTAAGAGAGTCTAAAAAGCAGTTAGGATCCAGAATCCCCTGCACTACCCCCTATTCTGAGTATGGGCTTTTAAAAGGGCATGTTGACTCCTTGGTTCTATGACATTTATAAATATGGGAGCTTTGAGTTTACACATTAGTTCTGTCTGAGAGATGTGGGCAAGTTACTCTGAGACACAGATTCCTGCATGAGCAGGTAGAGTAACTCAGATGATTTCTAAAGTTTTTTTCAATTCTAACATTTTCAGTTAATGTAGATGAGTTTAGACTTTGCATCTTGATGAATTAAATTTTTGAGAGTTAGCACAGAAAAGAGAGACAGACTAATATATGATGAAAAAATCAGAAAGCTAAAATACATTTTTTAAAAAACAGAAGGGGGCCTATTTATTCCTCTTTAATCCATTCCTTTCCAGGACTCCTTTTGTATTTATTCTTGATATTATAAACGTTTTTTAGGGTGTTCTTTAATGTTGGATTATTTTTCCTCTTGGTGGACTGGGACAAAATTCATGAAAATCATTATGTTTGAGTGGAGAACGAAAAGGCTGCTTTTTGAGTCTTACCTGAAGTCAGTCCTTTCTGGAACACAATAGAGAATTAAAGAAAAGGAAACAAATAAATACTTCCCTTAGCTCATCTCATTTCTTTTTTTCTAACTCAAACTTTCTCAAAGTTCTCTTCCTAGGTGCTGAAATAATTCAGAGCTCAATATTCTTCTCTCTCCTTCTGACTTTAATTTCTTTCTATTACATGATGTCTTGTCAAACCCTTAGAATCAAATTCACACACAGAAATGTGAGAGGATAGAGAGAAGGGAATGAAAGAGATTAGAGAGCTAACAGGCTCGGGGGCACACAGGGCATTCTCTTTTTCCCTTAGTTTAACAACAAAAATAGATACTTGCACCAGAGTCAATAAAACCACTCTCTCTTGTATCTTTGCATGGATTTTGCCATCAGGCAAACTTAAGTGTAATTCCTGTTCTGCCACTTACTGCATGTGATTCTGTGCAGGTTTTGAATGTAGGCCTCAGTTTCCTCACCTGAACATAAGAAGGCATGTGTACAGTCATGTGCCGTGTGATGCCATTCTGGTCAAAGTCAGACCACATGTATGGCAGTGGTTTTACAAGATCATAATACCGTATTTTATTCTACTTTTCTACATTGAGATATGTTTAGATACACAAATGTTATAATTGTCTACAGTATTCTGTATAGTCACAGGCTAGGCAAGTTTGTCACCTACAGGCTGCACCATCTAGGTTTGTGTACGTGCGCTCCATGATGGTCATGTAACAATTTGTTTCTTAGAACACATCCTTATGTGACTCTATGACGTAATCATTAAGTGTAAGTTTTTCTGGGTTTTGAAAACAGATGTACTGGGGTTCAAATTTATGCCTGGCTATGCGGTCAAGGGCCTCAATTTCCTCATCTATAAAATGAGATCATAAACCATAGCCAACAATGTTGGCATAAGTGTATTAGGAAATGTGCTTTGTATTTGCACAAGAGATGGTAAGCACTCAATGAGTGGTAAGTGTTGATATATTATAGGGTTGTGAGGAGTAAATGAGATAATGTATGTCTAATTGTGACGTATCTCAACATAGGTGTCTCTATCCCAAGTAAGTTTTTAGATGTAATTGCTCAGGATAAGTTAAAAATAAAGAAAACCATGACTATTTTAAGTTGTATTGGGAAACCAAATTATAATATATGGCGCTTAACCACACCGTGGTCCTCAATATTTGTATGGACATGAAGACAGAGTCTTTGGGTCTCCCATCTGCAATAGAAGCAGTAGAGCAACGCATGTGTAACTATACGACTGCATAGTATTTCCATATTTTGCCATTTGGGTTTTATGGGTTGATAATAGGTATAAATTATTTGGGGATATTAAGAAATCAATTTTAATAACTTTAAGAGACAGCTTCTGAGTGGTGACCTAAGAGACATTAACCATTCAACTGTGAGCCCGGGCCCTATTAAAATAAGGGGAGGGGTGACCCAGAGATCAGCCATGAATGTCTAATTTCCCTGACATTATTGCAGAGAGCCACCTATTCAATGAAGAGTATTTTCCATCTTTAAGAAAGAAAGTGATCAGGAAGGATAGTGCCTACATATAAACTAAATTCAGTTTTGGTCAGTTTAGGCAGTAGCCTAAACCTTAACCTAACCTAAGCCTAAGAACAGGTTATGTAAAGTATAAGAAACTCAATGGCTCTAACACCAACAAATCTGGTAAGGAAATAGGGTCCTTTATTGGACTTCTAAAGGCAATCTGTTCTCTACTTCAAATCATAAATTGTAATAATTAGGCCTTTCTAGAATGAACATTTTTCATGAACAATGCTACAGTGTCATATACTACAGGTAATTGTCTTTATAACTGGTTGCATTTTTAGTGGTAACTAATATTTAATTTTGTTTACTTGCAACCAACCATAGTATAAAAACTTGAAATGAATAACCTGTAGACATAGCTGTGTCTAGAATACCATACGTTTGGTAAAAATATTGTAAAGGATTTGCTTTGTGTATTCATGACGCAAAGCATATGTTAATGCAATGGGACATATTATTTCAAAACTGTCCTTAGCTCTTGCTTTGATGATTAGATTTTATGCCTGGGTAATTACACTTTAGAATCAAGATGAATTATAAATAAGATGTATAATGGATTAGAGGCAACGGGTGTGGAGAATACCTCAGGTACCTTATTATGAGAGATAGGCCTTTATCTCCATAATCTCTCCACTAAGATATTACTGTAATTACTGTCTGTAAATAAAAGCTTAAGTGAAAGTCACGGGACAAAGGTGAAGCCACCAATGCAGATGGAATTTTGTACATATTCATAGGTTTCCTTGATTTTCTTCATTTATCATCTGCTTTATGTGTGCTAATTTATATTTTCCTATAATGATGGAAAATGACTAATACTAATGGGAAAGCATGTTTTAGAATGTACTATTTGAAAAGCTTGATCATGATAAAAAGGTTGTTTTCACATTTAAAATCTGGAATGGAAAGTGGACTGTATTAAAATAATTTTGTAATTGAAGGTGGAATGTATTAAAATAATTTGCTACCCTACTAATATTTTTATTCATAAGTGAATTATTTTAGGTATTTATTTGTGTATTTATTTTTAGGCAGAATCTCAAGCTGTCACCCTGTGTAGAGTGTTGTAGTGTCATAGCTCACAGCAACCTCCAACTCTGGGGCTTAAGTGATCCTATTGCCTCAGCTTTTCTATTTTCAGTAGAGACAGGGTCTTGCTTTTTGCTCAAGCTGTTCTTGAACGTGCGAGCTCAAGCTATCCATCTGCCTTGACTTCCTAGAGTGCTAGGATTATAGGCAAGAGCCACTACGCCTGACCAGTGAATTATTTTAAATACATTTAGAAAAACATAGCTGTAATCATTCTTTCTCTTCAAGATATCTAAAGGCCAACTTTCACTACTTACTAAATACTTTTCACAGGAAAATAATATTACAAAATCAGAGAATTTTACAACTTCAAAACTCAAACTGTTATTCTATAGATGGATTGGATAACTATGAAATAAGAAGCCCTGTAGCAATTAAGGGAATTGACCAAGGTCACTTCTACTAGCTAGAAGTACAAACATTCCTTGGGATAAAGAAAATCTCAGCTCTTGTCTAGGAAAATCTCAAGTTCTTTCTGTGTTCTATTTTTTGTATCTTTCATACTTGCTGGAAAGATAACATACTTTCTATGCATCAAACTACCTCATTTTCCACCCATACACTGTGCTTGCATATAGATGTTGAGGTGAGTTGCCCATAAAAAATGTATAAATATTGTATGAAATAGTAATGATTTCATAATAATGCAGGTTATTTAATTATGTGTTAGATCAAAGGGACACATTCAATCAATATTGACCTTCAGAGGAGTCACAAAACCATTGCAGTTATTCTACAAAATTGGAAAAAGACGGAATTCATATAATGGCAACTAAGCTGGATGGAATGTCAGTTTACAGAGAGGCTTTGAAACATATGTTTCCATATAAATTAATCTTTATGCTGATTCCACAGGTGAAAACCCTGAGGTTCCGCAGCAGAGCAAGTACCCTGCCCTGGGTACTGAACAATGACTTGTTCAGTCATTGCATTTTTAAAAAAGAAAAAAGGAAAAACAAGAAAAACTCTTTCTGGGCTATTTGTTTGACTTTTCCACTGAAAAATTGTTAGATCTTTGTCTTGTGGAGGTAAATTTAATTTCTACAAACATTAGTAATGGTACTACATATAATGTAAGGAAATTAGAATGGATGACAAAGTCAACTTCACCATATACTAGGGCTGAGACCCTGCTCTGGTTACTAAACCTCTTTTAGTTATAGCAGGTAAATACTCAAATCCCTGAGCAGCAGAGCTGGGCAGATTCGCTGAAGCCAAATTCCTTTTTTCTTGGCAAGATGACACTACCACAGGCTGGACATTTGTACTCATTATTTTTATGTTGCACTTAAATTTTGACCTGATGTCATCACCAACCCCATGTGCCATCCTTAATAAAACTTTCCAAATCCTATTTAAAAAATAACACGTATAAAACTAAACTTATAATAAATCAATACACAGGTATATAACTCGTTGTTACATTTATCACGACATTAACCTGGCAACTAATATTGACCCCATGCTAGGCACTGTGATAAATGCTTAACATTCACAGCTCATTTGGTGTTTATAAAACACTTAGGCTGTAGCTGGGGGAGACATTAATATTAATAATATGTAAATGGTATGCTGTGGGGACCAGTCTGACTAACAAGAAAAGATAGAGGCTATAAAGCGAGAGGAGGTCCCACCCCTCACCCCCAAACTCAGTGCCAGCCTTCAGACTGTGTCGTCTGCAGGAGAAGAGCAAGTACTGAGGCAGTTGCTCAGCGATTTGCTTTACCTGCTATCCCTTAAAGAGGTTTCATAACCAGTGCAGGGTCTCTGCCCTAGTAGATGGTGAAGTTGACTTTCCCATCCATTCTATTTTCCTTATGGTGTAAATAGTACTGTACCGTTCCTAATCTTTGTAGAAATTAAATCTACCTCTGCATGGCAAAGATCTAACAAATTTTTCAGTTCTCATGGCAGTCAAAGAGATAGACCAGAAAGAGGTTTTTTATTCTTAAAAAAAAAAGAAAAAACAGCTTTAAAAATGCAATGACTGAACAATGGTAGCACTGTTGGAACAAATATATGTCCCTCTGAGAAGCTTACGTGGAAGAGAATAGACTCTGTTTAGCGTGTACATTCTGTCATGTTCTATATAAAAATATTTGCAAAACAAGATATAATCTTCCCTCATAATCCCTGTAGTTTAAATGTTTCTGCTTGCTCTAAAGTGGTCCAAGAAAGTAGACCAATTATTAATAAGTGGGTCTCATAAAAACATTCTTACTTCTGACTATTGGGTATTTTCCTAAATCTTTACATTTTCATCATCTATTTTCCTTCAGGTGTGATTTGTACTACTAGGCAACAGCGACATGATCCTCTTGCTACGATGTCTCACATGGTGAATACGAGATCAAATAAGACAGGTTAAGAGTATGTAAGAGAGTAAATTTGACTGTGGCAAAGATAGCGCTGGGAGTATTTCCATTTGGCTCCTCAGGTGAGCTGAAGTTAAGCAGATAAGTAGGAGCTAGCTTACCTCACAGGACAAGCCAGAATAGCCCGGCGGACAATCGCATTTCTCAATCAAGTGAGCTGGAGGAGTTACTGCAGTTACACGACCTGGTTCAGCAACCTCCATGGAGATTTCAGAAATCCTACAGACAGCAATCATATACTGAGATCAACACACCAGCCACTTAAACTGTCATCTAGGAATCCTGCAGGAACAGTCACTCCTTGTCATCTAGGAATCCTGCAGGAACGGTCTTCTCAGGTTATTGCCAACCTCAAACATGATGGACTCTTCCTGTTGTCTTTATTTGACAAATAGTTATATACATAGTTGGCCCTTAAACAGGACGGGTTTGAGCTGCCTGGGTCCACTGTTACATGCTGGATTTTCCTCCGTCTCCACCACTCCTGAGTCAGTGAAATCCATCCCTCCTCCTCCCCCTGGGCCTCCTCTCCGTGAAGGTGCCAGCATGGACAGCTTCCTGATGGTCCATTTCTACTTAGTGAATAGTCAATGTGTTTTTCTTTCTTAAAAACATTTTCTTTTCCCTAGCTTCTTTATTATAAGGATCCACCATACAACACATCTAACATATAAACTATGCAATGGTCAACTGTTATTGTTAACAGTAAGGCTTCCAACTGATAGTAGGCTGTTTTATTAGCAGTTAAGTTTTTGAGGAGTCAAAAGCTTTACATGAATTTTTGACTGTGTAAGGAATCAGTGTCCCTACCCCCAGCATTGTTCAATGGTCAAATATATTTACTGAACCAATGATGTATTATTTTGATATGTGGATACATGATGGAACAAGTAAGTTCCAGTGAATTAAAATACTATTTTGAAGCTGCTTACATTATAGGGACCCACATGTCACTTCTTATTACTGCATTTTTGCTTCCTCAAAGGTTGAGATTACACATTAGTGAAATATTCACATAAATCATAAGGAGTTTAGCAAATTAGATGTCTGATATCCCAAGCAAATTATATGTCTGATATCCCATTGAGATATTACTACAAAGAGTTTTTCCCATTTCTTAAAATATGAGTTGCTTCAGGTAGACATTAGTGATTAATCAGACATTTATATTCTTGCAAACAGACAACCCAAGGTCATTTCCCATATAATATCTCCTGTACTCACAAGTGAAATCGCTTTTAATTTAGTACCATTCCTCACTTCTTTCCCTAAAGCCTATGAATGTCATTTCAAAAATTTTAGAAAATCACTTAGAAAACAATGATCAAGCATAATGTAACAATACTGATTTCTTTCTGAGAGTAAAAAATCTTTCAAATTAATATTTCATTAGCTTTATTAAATAAATCCTTTGAGTAACTTAATTCATCCTTCCTATCGAAAAGTCCTCATAACTGAAATGAGAGATTCACGGTTGCAATAGTGATATCCTTTTCGTTAATTGGAAAGTAGACATTAAAAAACATATACGGTCCATGAATTCAGACTATTTTATGACAAACTGGCAACACAAAATGTTCTGCAAACAAACTTTAAAATGAGACAATAAATAGTTTTGCTCCAATAAAAAGCATCTCCAATAGCTTATGGAGTTTGAATCCTAAACTTTATAACAAGTGTAGGTAGGTTTTATTGAAACTGAATTATGAATGCACGCTCTGGCTTCCCTCACAGCGCCATCTGCAGTCTGAAGGCCTTATAGTGCCCCCTGTGGTGGGGAGCTGTAAACGAACCACTCCCCTCCTGTGGAGGAATCTTTGTACTGTCTGCAACTCTTTGTGGGAATCAGAAGGCAACTTGTTTGTTGATAAGTTCTGGCCACTGGCACGGCCATGGTATTTTACAGCCTGAGGATCACCAGCGCCATCTTCCCTTCTCTTGCACATACAGGGGGCACACCAACCAGTGTTTACAAGTCAGGTGAAGCTTGGAGGACAGCAACAACTGCTATTTTTGCAAAACACACTTTTTCTCAGGGGATTAGTGAGCCACAGGTTTCACTGCATCAGAAATTTAGCCAACTTCTGGCTTCTACAAAATGAGTCCTGAAATGCCACAATTGCTATTTCTTTCAGGTAAAGGTAAAAGGAGACAAAAGAAATAAAAACAGAAAATGCCAGCATTGGCAAAATGTGCAAATTCAACTCTCAAACTATGCCTTAACTCTTAAAACTCTTTCCTCTCCTTGTTTCTGAGACTAACATTTGCAGCTGAATGAAAGAGATGCAAAGTTATATCTCAATTACTTTGGGGGGGAATATTTAAACTTTTAAAAACTTTTGTCACAGTTCCACTGTCTTGCAAAACTGAGATATTCATTCTTATCAGTGTTAGGCTATGACTCTAGCTTAGAAAAAGTGAAATATTTACTCATTCTAAAGGTTAAAAAAAAGGCCACTTAAACCAAAAAATCTCATTTAGAGAAGTATCTAAAATAATGTATAAGAGAAAAAGACCTACAGAGACAGAGACAAAGTATCACCATGTGGGTAGGTAAAATCAGAGTGAGAGAGGCCAAGAAGGTGCAATAAAAGATGCATGAAAATATTGTTTCCATCATTCCACTAACAAGATGTTCTGGGTAGCACCAATGTCTTTGACCGTGGTGTGGAGCAATTTGCAAAATAATCTATTTGAACACTCACAAAATTTCCTGTTATCTTCAAGGACATGCAACCTGCTATTGTTTCTGCCTGCCACCTGATTTACATATGATATTATAAAATGATTAACCATATAGCTGACAGCATTTTTAAAGTACTTGCCTTTTTAGTATTTCATATAGAAACAATCTCCTGTTCCAGTGAGAAATATCAAAGGGAGACCAAAGGGATCCAGATTTGAAAATGAATTTTGGACCTTGATTTACTCTTTACTAAAAGTCTCAACATGAATGATAAAAGCGATATAGATCTTCTGCATGAAATAAAAAGACTTTCTCCTTTAGGTACAGTATTTTATATTCATTAGTTTGCCAATGAGAGGCTTCATTATGTTTTTGTTTTGTTTTCCTGGGCTGTTCTAATAATTTATAAAATGAGATTATTTATGAACATATATTGATTCTATATTCTTAAAGAACATAACGGAAACTGACATGAAAGAGAAATTGAGATTATGTGTATGAACTCAACTCAAATCTCTGCAAACAGTGTATGAACTTTATCTACATATATGTGATTTCTCATTTCATCTCTGGATAAGGCCACGTATGCTCATGATGTTGTAGTCTACTGTATTATTCCTGAGTTAGCTCTCTTTATTTTATATTGTTAATAATTTCCTTGGTATTAATCCCTGCCCCATACTCTATAACATGCTTACTTTTCTCATAGTCATCCTTGACTTTTGACAATGTGTCCTTGCTTTCTTTTATAATTATATTCATGGAAAACAACAGTCTATGCTCACAGGATTACAAGGTTCGTGGGTCTCATTCATTCTGTAAAAGTTTGTGATGATTTTTTCCCTAGGACTCCACTGAGACTGGGCCCAGGCCCAGAGTCCCTGACTGGGGTGGGGACCACGGGGGTATTCAGGACTCTGCAATCTTACCAAAGCTGCTGGGTGGTATGGAGAAGCCATACTGTAAGGAAAACATATTTCTTTTGGAAAACAAGGCTTCCAAGGCATCATACCATGAGCATCTCCAGTACAGTTTTAACTGTCAGCCCCAATAAGGTTCATTTTAATTAGACTCTTCAAGTCATATAAAAACAATGGCTACTCCCTTAAAATATTCCTACCATCTAGGTTCCATGATACCACATTCATTCTTGTTGATCTTCTATGTTCTTTTTTTTCTAATATGATTCCCAATGACAGATGGAAAAAACCATCATGCATAGGAAAATTGTGACACATGGGAAAATGATGATATTGAATGCGATACAGGGGTGAAGACATGAGAATGTCAGAGGAGACCAGACCAACTTGGCCCTGTGTGATTCCCCTGATGGATGAAGGAAGTCATTTTTTTAGCACTCTTATAAACCAATGATGGGACCACAGTGAATTATTTACTACGTCCAACCTAACAATATGTGAATTTCTGACTTGCATCTTAAACTTACCATATCTAAAGTAAATTCAATTTTTTCCCCTTAAACTTGTTTCTCATGATATTTTCCTTTTTTGGTGAATGGCAATATCTTCTCTCAGGTCACAAGGAAGCCACCTCTGGCTTGTGTTCTATCATCACTCTCCAAACCCAGCCATTTCTAAATCTTTCTTATCTGAGGTTTCACTGACCATACAAGAAGAGCTTAGCTTGGGTATTTTCTCTTACCTGCTTTGTCGCATGATATTTCCATGAGTAGCCTTGATCAGAATATAATGAATATCATATAATATATCCAAGAAGTCTTCACGGGTCACAGTTCTACTGATTCGAGGATCATCACCATAGTATTTCCATTCTCTCTGTTTGCAAGAAAAGAAACCATTCTGACAAAACTGAATGCAAAACCATTGGCATCCTTGTACTGAACAACTAATAACTTTACCTCTGTCATCTCGATTTCATGCCTTGTCAACTGGCCAATCAGAGGAGCAGCCATATGCCTGATGATAATTCTAGCATGAGAAGGAGTCCCACCTCGAATGATAACTTGAGGATTATATGTAGAGAAACCTGTCTCTTCCCGGGCTTCAAAATAGATTGCGTACCTGAGTTTGCCCCCATAGGCCATCAACTGATGAAATAAAATGAAAAGTGATGAGGAATTAGATGAGTCTCCAAATGGCATGGTTCCAAAAGCATATTTTATCTTGTTCACACATGATTTCAAAGCTCTTGTCCTTACCTTCTTTCCCTCAAATTGTTCTGGAAGTTTCCAATAAAAAGGTTCCAAATGGAGATCTCGTCTCGTCAGAGTCATGTTTGCAACGATTTCTGGGTGCTGGAAAGCAATGCCTTTGGTAGTTGTTTGCTGCAGGGCCTCATCCACCAGGGGTAGAATGGTCTGATCAGCCTTCAGAGTCACCTTCAGGGGGTTCAAAGACAGCAAGAGGCTGTGTGTAAGTTTTTTTGACTTTCCTTTAAAATGAAGTTAAGGCCTACCTGCCTACCTGCAGTCCCTCAGCTCATTCTGATGAGGTGTTTTCTCGAGAAAGAAAGCTCCTGCGTAGCGGGCAGGCACGGCAGGAAGTAACGATTTTCTACTAGCTTCCATAGTGAAAGCCACAATATCTCTGAAAATTAGTCTTTGACACTGACAAAAAGTAGAATTTATGTATTTATTCATTTATTTGGAGAGAGAGTTTCACTTTGTTGCCCTTCATAGAGTGCTGTAGCAACCTCCAACTCTTGGGCTCAAGTGAGACTCTTGCCTCAGCCTCCCAAGTAGCTGGGACTACAGGTGCCCATCACAACCCCCGGCTATTTTTAGAGATGGGGTCTCTCTCTTGCATAGGCTGGTCTCAGGCAATCCACCGCCTTGGCCTCCCAGAGTGGTGGGATTACAGGCATGAGACACTGCCCCCGGCCTCAAAAGGTAGAATTTTGAATAGGAAAAGTTAAGGGAAAATTAAAGCAAAAATGAATGTCCTTCCACTCCACAATTCAATGACTTTCCTAATGCTGGTCGGAATATATGTGCAACAAGTTTGGTTTTCGGGTTGTGTTAGCACTCATCAGCATTCACGCTCTGCTGCCCTGACTCTTTCCATCCCAAGTCTAATGCTTCTCTGATAATGTTTCTCTTTTTCACTAGGCATCAATTTCCTCATCAACAATAAGTGAACTATTTTTAAGAAAGAATAAGAGAGGCGTTTGCCCCAGCTGTCTAATAGCACGTGGCCCCTTTACCATTACTAAATGTGCACAGGGAAAAAGGTTGCTTAAATGTTTTGCCATTTCCTACTACCCCGGAGTGCCTGACTAAAAGCCACCAGCAGGGCCTCACATTATACCATTACACGGCTCAGCACCTCCTTACTCACCCACGTCTGGATCAGTCCTTTTGCTTCAGAGCACTGAGTCGTGGCACCAAAGCAATAGCAGCTGCTGCAGCCCAGTGGATTCCTGGCATCAAGTCCAAATTTGCCAGGCCGGCATCTGTCGCAGTGAACACCTTCCACGTTCACCTGGAAAGAGATGAGAGACCCTTAGAGTCCAGAATGGCCAAGAGATGGGGGAAATCAACTTGAGAATGAACACAGGAGATAACTCTTAAAAAAAAACAAATGAAACAAAAGAACCCTGAGTATTGCACTCTCTTCTCAAATGGCACATGTTTTTAAGATAACACTTAAAAAAAAATGAAACAAAAGAACTCTGAGTATTGCACTCTCTTCTCTTGGAATCTCATCGTTCATGGGTCTTTCAAAGGTGCTTTCTTTTAAATAAGTACATTCCCAAAGGTAGTGCAGATTGTTTTTTAAATCTAAGTGGCACATTTCCTACAGCTCTGATGTGAGTGATGTGAAAGACTCATGAAAATTTCAAAAGCAAAGTAAAAACATTGACCCTAAACAATGGTATTCAAAACTGTCAAGAACAGGCAGGAGGTTAAAATGTGTATTTATATGAATATTATAACATAATGTATATACATAGATGTAATATATATTAAATATCATAGGTAATGGTCATTGTAAGAAGCCACAGTGTGGTACTACTCCACGTTGGCTGGGACCCTCCACAACAGAAGCTGCCATGGCCCTAAATTCTTAAGACTATTTTAACAACCACTTCTCAGATTCCATCCCGTTTCTTTTGTCCCTCTTTGCATAGAGTTTATCTTGAACCAATCCCTCTGACACAGTTTTAACTGCATTTACCCTGGGATTGATTTTTTTAAGAAATTTCTAAGGAGAAAAATCCCTTTTATCCTTTTTAATTGGCTGTTTTTCTACACCATTTAACAATATTAATGAGGGCTAAAATTTGCACATAGTCACTGCTTGTAATGACAGTGTTTATATGTGATGAAATTTTACTGAACTTCCACAGCAGTAAATATATTTTCCAGTGTACAGTGATTGCAGATTAACTTTAGGAGAAATGGTTTCTTATAAGCCTTATTATTTAGCTGTGATTTTCTCTGATGATGCTGAAAAAAACTGTCTTCCCAGCCCTCCCTCCCAGATTACTCTTGTTGAAAGCAAAGCTAATATATTAAAAATAATTTGTGTTTACCATTGAAAATGCATCTTCACTACCAACTAGGAAGAAAGTTGGGTCTGGACTGAAAAGCAGCATGTATCTGTAAGCCAAGGAACATATAGAAAGAACAGCTCTGGGTCTAGCAATGGGGTTTTGTCCATCTATTTGTGTAGCTTAATGAAGCAGGAATATGAACACTGAGTGCACTTAAATCTGAGCAATGGAAACCAAATTGGGTGAGGTTTCCCCTACTGCACCTCAGCAGCACACACCTTGCAAGGACACTGCCCAGTTTGATCGCTACAGGAGCACTGTTTAGTCTCCGAATCACAGGTGGCAGCATCTGTCCCCGGCAGGAAGCATTCACAGAGATTGCAATGAGGGAAGTTCCAGTGACCTCGCTTGCACTCTGTACATTTTGCACCGGAGAATTTTGGATGACAGTTACATTGGCCTGTATTTACATTGCATTGGAAATCCAAGGATCCCACTGTGCTGCAGTTACAAACCTACAGAGGAGATAAAAACAGCAACTATCAATACTACTTTATGGGAAATATCTTAAAATTTTAATTCTAATGCTGCTATGCTTCCACTAAACGTTTATTAATCATGTAACTATTATATGCTTTGTACTATTCTGGTTTAGTCGCTTGGGAAACATTAGTGAACATAAACATTAAAATTGCTTCCTCTATTTGTAAAAATACAAGACTGTCCAGAAATCATAACACTAATCAAAGAAGAAAGAAAATAGGTTTTCTCTGACTTATGTTGCAGAGAGGGTTAGGTATGGTTTTTTTTTTTAAGTACTTTTTGTGTCAAAGATCAAACTTTAGACAAAGTCAATTTACTTATTACCATCTTGTAATTGTAGCATTTAAAGAGTCCTATGGAGAAATACCTCATAGCGTAGCAGAGAGAGAACATTATCATGTTAAATATAACATGATAGAACATGCCTTATGTAATAGGAGAAGGACAAAGGGCTAGGAGACCATCTGAGCAGCTTCAAACCAGACTTGGGGGTGTCAGAGGGGACTTACAGGAGAATTAAATCTAGTATATTATTTTTTAAAAGTCTAGTATATTATTTCCTGGCATTTAGCATTGCAGATAAGTCTAAGGAAGAATGCTTTGCTGGCAACCTTTTTTCTTCACCATTGGTGTATACACAATTTTTTTGTCTATTTATGTGATGCAAATTTTTGCTAGAATTTTTCAAACCTTGAGCCTTTTTCATTAATTTACTAGAATATGGGTGAGTTCTCGCCATTGGTAACATAATTGTGTTTTTTTTTATTTTTTATTTTTTTATAATTTTATTGAATCATAATTGTGTACATTGGTGCAATCATAGGGCACAATGTGCTTCATATACAATCAGAAATATTTTGATCGTACCCTTACAGATAGCCTTCATGGCATTTTCTTGATCACTATATAAAGACATTGATACTCTACCTTTAATAAGTTTCACCAGTACCCTGCTAAGATGCACCGTAGGTGTGATCCCACTAATTGCCCTATTCTTGATGGTAACACCGTAAGAGGGGTCTAGTGCCCGCCTACAATGACTTATAACAAATTTACCTGAGAACCTGAGAAGGTCTATTGCACTTACATGTATTTTTACAAAATTTTGATAAGTGTCTATTATGTGCCAGGCATCCATTCTCAGTGCAGGGGACAAGAAGCAAAGATAAAATAAAGTTTGTTCTTTTTGATTTGGCATAATATATATTATTTTGGTGACAAGTACACTCGACAAATTTGAACTTTAGTCATCCATCAATGTCTATCAATGTTTGAAGAAGATTTCCTCAAACTTTCTTCTATTCACAATGTCATGGCCACAGACATGACACACTTTTATGCTTAATTCTTAGGAGCATTTTTTACATCTCTTTTAAAAATCTAGATGATCAACAAAACAATCAAGCCCTGAGTTGTAGCATCGGCCATTTTCTACAGTGTAAATATTTCCACTCTAGGAAACTTGAAGTCCACAGAGCATGGGGTTTGGAAGAGATATACACCATTGTGTGGTCTTTCCAGGCTATATATGCCATAGATACAAATACCCTCAAAAGCCACCAATAATAGCACAGGAAGCAAAATAATTAGGCATTTTCAACCATTTACTACCTTTTAATATAATTTATATTTAAGTCAACAGCCGTTTCACAAAATTTCTGGGAATCAATCAATAGGAGAGCTCTGACACACTCCTGGAAGAGGCAGAAGGGTCTCATTTGTGAGAGGAAGTGTGCATAGATCTACGGTAGGGGCGGGATTGTTAGGCTAACAAGAAGCAAGGAAGTCAGTGTTGTGGGGCTGGAGTGGACTTTAGGAGCAAAGGAGGCCGCAGAGATGGTCAAGCCAGATCACGAAGAGCCTGATGCCTGGTAGAAAGGTCACTTTTAGAGGGTTGAGGAAGAACCACAGTTCCCACACCCTCCAAGGGGAAGCCATCCTACATTCACACTTCCTCATCAGCTTTGTGACTTGGAAGGAACTGCTTGCCCACCTGGCCACCACTTTTCTTGTCATTAGCTGGTCTAATGTGACCTTTAAACTTCCTTCCACTTCTAACCATCTCTGAATGGTTATGGAGTGTCTTACTGCATACGCGCTCTATCTATAAGGCAGGCCCCTGGGTTTTCTTAACCTTTCCCTATATTGATTGACATGGTTATGCTCATGGTTAGCCTTCCAAACACTGAATTGATCATATACCTTTTGTATCTCCTACCTCTGCTTCTATATGTGGTGGTTTACCTCTGCAGCTGCCTTGTGGAAAAGCCAGTGACTTGCTTTTTCCAGTAGAGCATTTGGGGCTGGCTGGCATCACCACATGGCTGCTCACTCAAGTTCCATCACTCTGAAAAACGAGTCCCCAAACACCAAGATGCATGTCTGAGAAAATGCTGCAAGTCAGAAAACAGACTGAGAGAACATCCCGAGTGTTGTTTTTTGGTTCTCCACATTGACTTTCTAGATCACTTCCAAATTTGGAACCTATAAGAGTTGGGAGTTCCTCTGATACTTAAGATGGAGGATGATCAAAGATATCACTGGGGAGGGTGATAACCTCCGTGTTGGTTATGCCCAGCTCCAAACTCCAGACACGAAGCATGTGAATGTACCCTTTGTGGTACAGGAAGTTTCTAACTTGATAACATCATAATTTTTAGGAACATCCAAAGTTTAATGGTTATGATTTCAGGCCATACTTCCAGAATCTCTGTTTGAATTTCAGGCCAACCATTCCTCAACCAAACTTCCTAACTGATTATGAGTCAGTTTCCTCATTTTTCAATGCATGGTGATAGCAATAGTATCTACCTTGTCCAGCTGTAAAGAAGTAGATTAATATACTGTTACATCATGTTCATATGTCATGGTAGGTTTAGAAGCACAGTCACATCCATAATTTGATCTTTTCTTCAGAACAACCCCCCACTTTTTGAAAAAGTTTCACTAATAGCAGCAGCAGCGTCATGAACTTCATTAGCAACACCACCACCACTGTCATCCTGTGAGAAGAAGAGAACCTGAACAAAGTTAAGTGACTTGGCTAAAGAAAGGCAATGAAGTGAAGCTTTGGGGTAATGGGTGCCCCTTGTGAACAAGAAATTCTTCTGTGTTCTACACTGAGTGGCTGTGATGAGTTTGGTCTTTATCCTTTGAAAGAAGAACTGTGGATGAAAGAGAAGGAGGGGCAAATCCATCACATGACCAGCACCTTTTCCCACCTGCCTGGGTGAATACTAGTTTTGCTTTGCTGTAAGTTTCTGCCAGCTGACTTTGATTCTGGAGCTGGGTCATTGTCTGGAAGAGCAAGGAGGGTGGGGTAAGGTGGTGACTCTGACCTCTCTGATAATTAGGAATCTATATAGATAGTAATATTGCTGTGTATTTTAATAAGCAATATACATGCCTGTTGACAGCTATTAATTTGCATTCTGATATCTGCCAATGGTGCCCCTGGAGCCTGAGAATCTGATCTTGGGGAATTAGAAATTTCTGAATAATTATACGTTTGTACTCTTAGGAGACCCTAAGTAGAAAGCCCTGGTCCCTGTGTCTGCCTGACCCACTAAAACTGGGAAACTCTGGGCAAGTCTTTTCTCATTCCCAGGGCCAAAGGGACCCAAATGTAAAATCAAATGAATAAACACATCTATCTTGAAATAGACAAGTTCAGATAACCTATTAAGGTCCTTTCAAATCATTAAGATAAATAATTCTGATATGATTAAAAGAAAGGTATGGAAATGTATACGTTACCAGTAAGGCCCATCTTTCTGGGCTTTGGTAATTTGAGAGGTCATTTTCAGAGACGACAAATGGATTTCATTTTCTTGACAATTCCGACAGGTGATAGTGGATTGTTTTTGAAGCTGACAGGTTGGGTCAGGGAAGGATGCTGTTATTGGTTATTGATGTCTGCTATTTGCACTGAGGAGGCTGTTTGGAAGTGAATACCCTAATTTTTCCACCCCTGCACTATACTGTTTTGAGGTGTTCTTGCAGTTAAGCTTTCTGATTACAGACTACCTCAGTACCACTACCAACTTACCTTGAAATCTTAGTGCTATTGTGATCTTTTGTCAATGAGTTACTGGGGCTTATTTCTTCATTCCCAAACAGCCTCAAGGTAGAGATTCTCTAAGCAACTCCATCTCGTGTAGTCCCTTTATATCTAGAAAATGGTACAAATCTTGTCCACTACTATCTTGTACCTTGTGGTTTCCATAGTTGTTTCATCTTTCTATTGGGATAAAAGAATGGCAACATTTATTTTGCTTATGAATCTGTGATTTGGTTGGGTAGAGTTCATCTCTTCCTTCACCCCCAGTTTACCTTTCAGGGTTTCAAAGGCTGAGAGTTGGGATTAGGTGAAGACTCGCTCACTTCTGTGGCTGGCAGTGGGTGGCAGCTGGCTGCTGTCTGGCAACTTAGCTGAGCTGTTGGCTTCTCCATGGGCCTTGACATCACATGGTGGCTGGGTCCCCAGGGTGGGTTACTCATAATGTGCCAGGTACTGAGTAGAAGCCACACTGTCCTGTGGGGTCTAGTCTCAAAAGGTATCATTTCTGTCAGACTCTTTCATGTGGCTGTCACAAAGGGCCAGCCACAGTCTAGGGGGAGGAACAGAGACTCCTGCCTCTTGATGTGGGATTATCCATGTCATTTTGTAAAAGGAACTTGAGGGATAGAATGTATGTCACCATGCCCATCTTTGTTTCTTTTTCTTTTCTTTTTGAACCTTTAAATCTTTTTTTTAATTATTAAATCTTAAACACATAGATCATGTATACCTTAATGCATTTATGGGATACAGTGTGCTGATTTCATATAGAATTAGGAACGCTTACATCACACTGGCTAATATATACCTCATCTCGTTTACTTAATTATTGTGTTAAGACATTTATACTCTATACTAATAGATCCAACATGTACCCTTGCATTATGCACCATAGGTGTGATCCCACCATTCACCCTCCCTTGATCTACCATGTCCATCTTTGAAAGGTACAGTCCGTCTCACTGTCAAGCCACACAGACTCATTTTT
>CAUYON010055859.1:0-47449 GCA_963573935.1 Arctocebus calabarensis
TAATGTCTTTATATAGTGATCAAGGAAATGCCATGAAGGATATCTGTAACAGTATGATCAAAATATTTCTGAATGTATATGAATCGTGCCCTGTGATTGCACCAATGTACATAATTATGATTCAATAAAATTATCAAAAAACAAAACAAAACAAACAAAAAAAAACTGCAGGCCACTCAGGGCTCCCGCTGCGCTCTATCCCTCACCGTGTCCCCTTACTCTGAAGATAGGGAGCTCCTTAATGAGACCAAGAGGTTCCCACATGGTCTCTCATCTGCATTCCTGCAGCCTCACCTCCTAACATGATGCCATTTCGCTCATTGTATGCCCTCTTTTCTTACCTGTTTGCACACTAGTCCCTCTATCTTGAGTGAATGCACCTCCTCTTTTCTTCCTCATGCTTTAGATATCAGTCATAACTTCACATAAATTTCATTAACATTCAACTCTTCCCATCAGAGTTTTTGTTCCAAGAGAGCAGGAAGGATCTGGTCGGTCTAGATCCAGCCTGTATCTCCAGAGACCAGCAGCACAATGCCAGTATATAGTAGATGTCCAATAAATATTTGTTTCATTATTGAATGAAGAAATAGATAAATTCTGTTGCAGAGAAATTCATAAACAGCTTTGATGGGGCTGCATCTTCTTAAATGTATCATCCTAGTCCATAAATATACAAATGTTAATTTGTAATCTGATTACCTCAAACCAGTTCACATGGCAACTAGGCTATGAGCTCTGGGTGAGCAAGCACTATGTTAATATCTTTGTTTTTCCTTGAGGGCCTCACTTTGTGCCAAGAGTTGACTAAATTCACAGGAAAGAATGAACAAACAAATAAAGGAATGAATGAAAAAAGTATATGATAATATTTATAAAGATGGGGTCAAGGCTAAATTTTCCTTTATATCTTAGAAGTAGAGACTTCTCAAGTCTCTTCAATGTTAGTCTAGTGTCTCTATTTCCTTGTGTTCTGCCCTAGTAGTTGTATCTCAGAATTTCTCCTAAACAAGCTGGCTTTATGGTAAGGGAAGATGCTGAGACTTGAATAATTTGGAAAACTGGGAAGAATTTATTGAAAAGCTGCTTCTGATGGGTAGAATTTTGAAGAACTGACAGACCTTATTATTTGGGCAATGCAAATCTCATCTCTGTTCACCTCTTCTACAGACTCAGATTTATAATCAGAAAGGAAAAATGAAGTCGAGGCAAGACGGTCTGATGATCAGAGTGGCCCATGGCAAACGATTCGCAAATATAATGGGATTTGGGCTCTAGTCCAGAGGAACATTTTTTCTTTCATCCTTTCATCTTTGGGATAAAAATGATGATGATAATGATGAAAATGATTATGAAAACTGATATTTTAGTGAGAACTTAACTAAGTTTTAGACTTGGCAGCTGGTCATTTTTGTATACTTTATCTTACTTACTCCTTATGACTACTCTATAAGGTATAATTGCTAAGGGTCAAGGAATGATTAATTTCAGGGTCTGGATTCATACTCCATTTTTGTCTCTTTGCACTGGAGCATGAGGGAAAAGAGAAGATGATCACACAGAGTCACCATTTTTATGCAGTATGATTTTTTGTAATTAAAGTAAAAACTGTAATTCAACATGTTTATGCTCAACAATGGCCAATACCTCTTGGGAGTATCTGTGTGAGTTAATACTAACTCTGACCAAATTTAAAAGGCATTTCATTTTTACAAATCGATTTTATATGCATTACCTCATTTCATCCTTAAACTATCTTCTATCAAGATTATTAAAAATGAGAACACTAATATTGAACCCAAGGTCTGTAGCCAGGCAATAGTTTTGCCAAACCATCAACAAAAGTCTTAGAAGTGTTCTCTGAGTTCAACGCTCCATTTATGACAGTGTTTGAAGAGAAAGAAGTGACCACCAATCAGGTTAGGACAGAAATCAGTTATGAAGGAAGACTGTAGTAGTGTGTGGGATTTTTAGGGTTATACAGTGGGCTATGAGAAGTGGATAGAATTTGGTTTTGGAGGTGAGAATTTATGAAGAGCTGAAGATAAGTCAGTACTGAGATAGGGAAACTGGCCTGTTAGCAATAGTATTTCCCCCCCCAAAGCTTTAGACTCAGGAAAAAAAAATTCAAAATTCGTTGTGAGTTGACGAAGTGAAGAATCTGGGCAAACAACTTGGAGACTTGGCTTAGAAGGTTAAAGACTGAAATGGAAATGTCAGAGAAGAGTGTAGCAATGTGTGCATGGAAAAAGGATAAACATGATGATCTATCACTAAATATCTCTTGCCAAGTGCCTCAGTTCAATAGTTTAGAAATAGAAAACTGCTATAATTGTAATAACTAACATTTAAGGTCTCTTTCAGGTGTAATTCTAAACACAAAACAAATATTAACTCATTTGATCCTGTAAGTTGACCACCCAAGGGACTGTAGAACTGGTCAACATGAGGAACTAGGCCTACTGTTCTGATGCCTACATGTGGTGCATGTCCAGTCTATGATAAGCAGGTCAATGTAAGAAGATGATCAATGTAGGGAGGTGGTCAACTGTGGAGGTTCTACTGTATTTGCTGTGGTGGTGCTGAGTCAGACTCAGAAAGCAGTATTACTTGAGTGTGAGCTCTGACTCTGCCTCTTATTAACTATGTGACCTTGACAAAGTTACTGATCAACTCAATTCCTTGATTTCCACATCTATAAAATGGGAATAATAATAGAAACTACATCAGAGATTTGTTCTGAGCAATAGATGAGTAAATATTATTGAAAAAAGGTTTAGAACAATACCTGGCATATCTTAAAAGTTATTTAAGTATTTTCTCTTATTACTCTCCTTATTCGCCTTTGTAGATGAGGAGACAGAGGCATACAGAAGTAAGTGGCTCAAGGACACACTGCTGTAAGTACCAGTGCTAGGACTTGATCCCAGGCAAAGGGCTCCAGGAAGTTCACTTTGAACCAGAAATCTCTTCTGCAATGCCCCATGCCATAGCAGTAGCTAGGAACATGGTTAGATTTCTAGAGTTGATGGACAAAAGTTAAGATTCAACCTCTTCAGAGCTGCAGTTGACAGAATAGTGTCCCCATAAAGGTGTTTGCTTTCTAAACACTGGAGTCTGTGGGTATGTTATATTCCATGACAAAAAGAATTAAAGTTGTAGGTAGAATTAAGGTTGTTGATCAACTGATTTTATAATAAGACTATAGTTGTGTGTTACTGTGGTGGGACTAGTATAATCAGATGGGAAATGTGGAAAGGGAGGCAGATGAATCCAGTGTCTGAATGATAAGATGTGACCAAGGTTCAGTCAGTCATTGCTGGCTTTGAAGAGGGAGGAAGGGGCCCCAGCCATTCCTGCAGAAGTTGGCAGCCTCTGGGAGCTAGATTTTTGCCTAGTGAGAACAATTTTGGATGGTAAGGTAAAACATCTGTGCTGTTTTCTATCATTATGTTTGTACTAAGTTATCACAACTGTGATCAGAAACTAATAGAGGAGCTTGTTTTGTGGTTAGAGAGAAAGTGATAGAAGGACTCTACCACATACTAAAGACTGACCACAGCTCCTCATGCTATGGAGGATGGAAATAAGACTGACTATTGAGTGAACAAATCTGAGATTTGCATTTTAGGGTAAGTTTTGGGGTTTATCTTTTTGTATTTTGTCTTTTCTGCCCTAGTGGACAATTAATTGTTTCTTAGTAAAACCAATTAAAACCATAATATTAGGTAATAAACATTTCCACCTATGAAGTATTCTTTTTTCCACTGTCAACTTCATCCTTGTGTCTCTAGGTCAATGGGGTGGATGGTGGCTGAGACACTGTAGGACACATAGTGAGGAATGAACAGTAAGGGAAGACCCAGGTTCAAATTCTGTTTTCAACTATGGTAGCTGCTGTTGGGCATACAATGAAACTTCTCTGCCCTGTGATTTCTTTATCAGTTACATGGTGGTAGTGCTGACTGTTTGTGCGGATTAAAGAGGATGCCATTGAAGGTCTCTGCTATTTAGGAAGATACCCGGTGAGAGTTGGTTTTTCTGTCTATGTCTTACAAATAGGAAGACTAAGGCCACAGAAGAAAAAATCTTGAGTGAAATAGTCGACTAGTTGATGATAGCATCGGGACTTGATCTATGTTTCTCAATTCCTTTTATACAGAGCCCCTTCCATCATACCTTGTTTTCCTTAAAGTACTTGAAAAAAATGCATTGCTATAATCAGTAACTTGCTAAACTAATTTGATTGCATTCATCAACTTATTCATAATTTACACCCTGCCTGCTTTCAATGAGAATTGGAAGTGACTTGATCAAATTTACTGCCTGAAGAAGGTCCCTTTGTCAGCCTCTTTAGCAGTGGTACCAACAGGCACACCATCCTGGGAAGAAGCAGAGATCCAACTTATGCTGCTGATTACGTGGCCATACAATCCAGGGGTGATTTCGTAGATTCTCTGACATCGCCATCCAGCATTTGTGCTGTTTGCTGATGGAACACATTCTGAAGAATGTCTCAGCAAACCTTCACTAAGGAAAGCGCCCTATTCCTACAATTCAAGTATAAATTCTAAACCAGGACAGGGGTAGGGTCATAATCTGAAAGGATAATCAGGATCAGTAAATAATAAAACTGACTCCCCACATCACAAAATTTGTTTTGAAAAATAATATGCAAACTACTCTTAACATTCAATTAAGTTTGATAATGACTAAGTCATTATCAACATGGCTCAAAAAACTACTGCTTAAGTTAGTAGGTTACCAAGCTACGCTTCAGAGTAAATTCAAAAGGCTTAGGCCAAGCTGTTGGCAAAATTAAAATATAGGGGGTTGGAAAACAAGTTCAATTCTAGGATTACAATGATAAGCCTTTCAGTTCAGATTGTAGCCTGAAGTGTTCTAAATGGAAATATAAACACACATATGTTAAACTATATGTATTTTAATAAAATACATTTTAAAAAATTGTGTTTATTTTTTAAAGAAGTATATTTTGAGTGGTAGCCACTGTGTGAGATACAAATCAGTGTCTGACCATTAGGAGATATATGTTATCTCCATGCATAATGGTAAAGAGGGCAGGGAATAAGGATACCAAGAATGGCACAGAAAAAAAACATATGGGAGTTCAAGGATATAGCACATTTCAATGGGGAAATGAGGCATTTTAGAAGCGCTTTTTAGGTTTAAGCTTTGAGGAAGAAGTAAGAGTTGCATTTGAGGAGAGCTAGTGTGTACATGTGCTGCCTGTGGCTGGCATGTGTGTATGAATGAAAACATAGGAGGAAATTTTTAGGTTGGAAGAGTATGGAAGAAACATTAATTTGTTCAATCAAAAAATATGTATAAAATAGTTCCTGTATGCTATGGTGATTTGGTGGGCAGAAAAATACATAAAACAGATGTGATCCTTACCTTCACAAAAGGTAGTGAATGTTTGTGGATATGAATATGCATTAAAAACAAAAAATCATGGAAGATATCAGTAACAAAAAAAAGCATAAATAGACTTTTGGAATGAAATATGTATTCTTGCTAATTTACTTCACTATATGAAGAGATGGTACTTAGGGTTGACTTGCACACAAATTCTACTACTACAGATAAGTTCTATAGCATGTCTAACATTCTTAGAAAGAAACAAGGGACCCTTTATTCTCACATAATTTTTTATTCATAGAAAAGATACATTTAAAATCCTCAATAATTACTAGTCTAAATGCCTTCGTTTCATTAAAAAGTATATCCACTGTTCATATTAAGTTAAATAGATACTACTTGCAACAATATATGGTGGCTGCCATTTTTTTTCATAAATTTATTACAGATAAAGAAATGAAGGCATTGAGGGATTAGTTTACTCATCCAAGGCTAGTGGCTTCATAGCTAGTTAGCAACAAGGCTGAAGTGAACCCACATGGAACACTTTGAGAGGCCATAGTCTCAACTCAACTGCTGTAAGCTACTTCTGGTACATTGTTATTCATTCCTAGAAATTTCCTGGATGAGCTGGAAGTTGAGATGTATTAGATACTTCTTTGAGTTCTCTCTGTTCTGCCTAACATTTCTCCTGAAATTCTCTGAAGTGCATTTGTTTTTGGATGCATTCCAGAGGCCCACATAGATCTGTGTGAGAATGAAGCACCCACATCTGAAGATGAAAGTGAGGAAGGAGAAATAAATCTTATACTTCTTAGTGCTCTTGAGAGAGCAGCAGGCAGCTGCAGAAAAACTTTTCTCACTGAGCTAAAATGATCTTGAAAAGCAAAAGCAAAAAAGACCCTGTAACTAATAACAATACCCTGGTTTCTAACATCCATAACCTTAACTGTGTAGCTGATATTGAACTGAAAACAAATAAACAAAAAAAAAGGTATAAAAGACTTTGGAAAAAACTATTCCCCGGAACTCAGCATTTCATGCCTCAAGGCACCTGAGTTCCTCACAGCAGTGAGAGGTTCCTTCTTTATATTATTGGTGTGTCTGTTTTAATCCGCCGGTTTCCTGCAACAAAAGATGTCGCTTCTTATACTATTGCAAGGATGCTGAATTTAGTGAGCGGTGCTTGGCCATGTAGGGCTTCGAGAGTCCTTGGGAATTCAGTAGGTCTGACTTCCAAAACCAAGTAGCGCCCATACAACGCAAAAGTGTACACCTAGCCCTTCTATGGCAGGCACACAGAAATCACCTGCCTGGTTTGACATTCTTGCTTTGTTTTGTAATCAGCAAAAATCCTTCCCCCGCCCCCAAACCAGTATTTGTTCATGCATTTCTGGAAGCCTAGGGGGAAATATAATATGCAGAGAATACACCCAAGCATATAACCGGATAAATTATAAGATCCAAATGGACACCCAATGTATTCCCATAAATACATAAAAAGCCAAACTAAAGCACTAAGTGGTGCTCGTATTGTAAAATGGCACTGAAACTGCCGCTTCTTCTGTTTCTAAACCAATTTAGATTTCAGGGCTCATTTGCAGCTCTGGTTCTATAGCCATTGGTAACCCAGGGGACTATTGCATTCTCTTCTTCACATATATTAGGCTTTTTTCTTTTGTTCTTTTTAAAGACATAAAACTTTTTAACTTAGCTTCAAATGTTCTCTAAGTTGAGTCACCACTTCCTGATCCTTTCATCAAGCCAAGGGAAAGAGAAAAATCCCAATCTGATTCTCATTTGTCCTGAAAACTGAACTTGAGTCATGTGTTCATGAATACCTGGAGGTATTTGGCCTCATTTATGGAAGTCCTCTCACAGGTCAAGACAAATTTGGAGGGAGGGAAGGAAGGAAGGAAGGAAGGAAGAAAGGAAGGAAGGAAGGAAGGAAGGAAGGGGAGGAGAGAGAGAAAGAAAGAAATGAAAGAAGGAAGAAAGAAAGGAAGGAAGGAAGAAGGAAGGAAAGAAGGATGGAAGGAAGGAAGGAAGGAAAGGGAGAGAGAGAGAAAGAAGAAAATAACATGCAAACATGAAGTGAGGAAAGGAGGGGAAAAAACCTCAAGTGTTCATTGACCACCAGCTGGGGGCCAGATATCCTTGCACAAGGGTAGTTATGATCTTGGGAAGACTTTGATGTGTGTTTCTTTCCACAAAATTAGGGTCTTTGAAAATGTCACAAATAATTATTTCAACAATAAACCAAAGATGTTAGTTAACTCAGTACCAGGTTGAGCTGAGACAAAAGATTCAGAGATTCATCCTGAAACTTCAGACAGCTGATCTCCGTGCTTGCACAGAGGCCTGTCTAGGAGAGTTACTCTAATACTTGAGCCAAAAAGTGATAGACTCTACATGGAAACAATTATTGAAGAGAAAAGTGAGACTCCTCAGCACCAAGATGAATCAGAATGTAATGCTGTAATTGGAATGTTTTACATAAGCAGATGACATGATTAGATTCCTAAAACAAATACATTAAGGAAATGCCAATCATCCAGTTTATATTTATAGGTGCCTTGATATCCTTGATAGAGCATCTTGCACACAGTAGGCCCTGAATAAATGCTTTTTGAATAATTACTGAATTAAAGTCACACAGCAAGACAAAGACTGACAAAAATCCGCATATTTGCAAGCCCACCGGCTACCATTCGGATGTGCACAGAGGGTGAACTTGAACAGGTATTAACTCCCATGGAGGAGAGACTTGGACTTGGAGCCAGGGAGCATGGTTCTGAGTCTCTGCCTTTACATTACCTTAGGGAATGTGCTAAGGTAACCAGCTGTGTTACCTGAGATAAGATCTTTGGTTATGCCACTGTCCTCATCTGCAAACAGAAGTCACTTCTTTCAGACACAACTGCTTACTGCTTAAAGATTTGTTGAAGTTTGAAATTGTGTCACAACTTGTTATTACTTTTTTTGGTACTAAAGAAATATAAGAGATATGTTAATCGTTATGTGGGTTTTTTAAAAATCCCCTTGGAACTCTATTCTCTTGAAAAATGATTTAATTGGGGAGGGAAGGGAGGAAAAGAAGCTGAACTTTGAGTCTACATCTTGAAATCTGAATTTTTCATCCAGTGCAAATTTGTCTGATATATTTTATATACATCAGATTTTCCTATAAGATTTCAGCTAAAGATGTAGTTCAACTGATTAGGACAAGGTTGAATAACCTCATTTAATTGTGTTTGGAACTGTGTAAGTAAGAAAAAATCCAAAATATCCATGAACAAAAAAATGGATAAGCAAATTGTAGCATATTCATATAATACTACCCAGGATTAAAAAGGAATGAACTACTGATACATACCACAATGTGGAAGAATCTCAAAAACATTATATTGACCTAAAGAAGACAGATATAAAAGATTACATTCTTTATGACTTCACTTGAATAATGCTAATTATATGTTTAGGCATCTTCCTCTAAAGTACTATTGACTGAAATGCAATGTAAGAGAACTTTTCTGGAATGGTGAAATGTTACAGATCTTGGTCTGGCAATTTGGTTACTCAAATATAAAAAAAAAGTCATTTGAGATTCGTGCAATTCACTCTATGTAAATAATACTGTGATTTAAAAATGTAAGCTCAGTCTATTGGATTCCTAGTCGTTGTATAGAAGAGAAATGGAATCAGCTATGTTCCAGAAAGTTACAGAGGAGAACGGTAAAAACGTATCAGTTTCTCTACGATAAAGTCTGTTGTCCCCTTTCCTGCCCTCTAAACACATACACACAGGCACGTAAACACACACAAAAAAGCGTATACACCATACACACACTTCTCCATTAGGCATGTCTGATTTCTTACCCTTTCCTCTTCGGTCTTTTCCTTTCCAGAGTCTACTAGGTTGCTAGATGTTATAAAATTCATTGACTACCAAACACTCTTTATTTTAAAGTTGTTTTGTATTCTGCCCAACCTATAAAAATCTCTGAAATATGTTAACATTAGCATGCCAAAAAATTCTAGTACCAAAAGGCATCTTTTTCTAGAAAATTATTTTACTTATAACTGTGCTACAGAAATCCTTTTCTAAGATTTCAAGGATGCTTACATCTAAAATAATAGTTAATATTTATAGAGCACTTATTATGGAGTAAGTACCATTCTAAGCAATTTGTATGGATTAACTATTTAATTTTTCCAACAAACCTGTGGAATAAATGCAGATGAGACACTAAGCCAAAAAGACATTAAATAACTCTCGGTCACCCATTAAGTAAGTGGGGGCCACACTAGGATTCCAGACAGCCTGCCCCCCTTAGCAGCCATGTGGTTAAGACAAGCAACTCTAACTAAACAATTAATTTACTCCAAATTAGCTCCAAGTGCCCTCTGTGAACCCTAACTTACAGCTAGATATTCTTACTATGAAGTCCTTTCTGGTGATATTTTTCAAAGTTTTTCAAACCTATTCTCTCAACTGGACAGATGTTTCCAGATGATGTTACCATATAAGAAACCAGTACATTTTCCTGAACAACACAGTGATTAACAAAGAAATAGAAGACATTTGTGTGCCTGGGCAGGTTACTAGAAGTGGTGCCAGGGTGCCTTTGACATTTAGAGCAAAGTAAAGGCATCATGGCTCCTTTACCAGTATGGCAGAACTGAGCCCAGTAGACAGGCAAATGCTTGATAATGTGTAATGCACGGTGATCTAAATCATAGCAAATATCTGTATACCTTATGTTAGCTTTCTAGGGCTGCAACATTCTTGCACTATAAATCAGGTAACATAAAACAATGGGAAGATATTGTCTCATTGTCCTGTGGCCAGAAGCCTAAAATCACATTATCCCTCTGAAGTATCTAGAGGAGGATCCTCTCTCTCTCTCTCTCTCTCTCTCTCTCTCTCTCTATATATATATATATATATATATATATATATATTTTTTTTTTTTTGTCCTGGGTAGAATGCTGTGGTGTCATCTTAGCTCACAGCAGCCTCAAACTCCTAGTCTCATGTGATCCTCTTGTCTCAGCTTCCCAAGTAGCTAGGACTACAGGTGCATACCACAATGCCCAGCTAGTTTTTCTATTTTTAGTAGAGATAGGCTTTCACTCTTGCTCAGGCTGGTCTCAAAATCCTGAGCTTGGGTGATCCCCTGCCTTGGTCTCCCAGAGTGCTAGGATTACAGCTGTAAACCACCACGCCCAGCAGATATTTTTAGTTTTAGTTGACAAAAGGAAGTTCATGTTTACAGGATCCAATGTGATGTTTTAATACATAGTTACACCATGGAAAGATTGATTAAATCAAGCTAATTAACATTATCCATCACCTCACATACTTATCATCTTTTAAAAAAAAATTTTTCTATTGTCGGGCATTCATTGAAGGTACAAGAAACCAGGTTACATTGATTGCATTTGTTAGATAAAGTCTCTCTTATAATTGTGTCTTGCCCCCCAAAAGTGTGTCACACACCGAGATCCTCACCCCCCTCCCTCCTGGGGTGAGAACATTTTCAACCTACTCTTTTACTAATTTTGAAATATACAACTTATTGTTGTTAATTCTAATCACCATTCTATGCAGTGATAGCTAAAGCTTTTCTACCTGAAGTGTACCCTTTGATCAACATCCTTTTTTCCCCCTCCCCCTCCTTCCCACAGCCTATGATAATTATCATTCTACACTCTACTTGTATGAATTCAAGTTTTTTAGACTGTACATATGAGTGAATCTTGTGATATTTGTCTTTCTGTGCTGGTTTATTTCACTTAGCATAATGTCCTCCATGTTTATCCCTGTTGTCACAGATGACAAGATTTCCTTCTCTTTTTTTATTGGAGGCAACCTAATGATTCATCAGCTGATGAATAGCTACAGAAAATATGTTAGATATACACAAAAGGGTACTGTTCAGTCTTCCTTGCCTCTTCAAGTTTCTGGTAGCCCAACAATTTCATGGTTTACAGTCGCATAACTTCAATCTCTTCTGTTATCACATGGTACTATACCTGCATGTCTGTGTCTTCACCTGGCCAGTTTTCCCTCCTGTAAGGAAACCAGACACTTTGGATTGAAAGCCTACCCTAAACCTTGTCTTAATTTGGTGACATCTGCAAAGGCATGATTTCTAAATGAAGTCACATTTGCAGGGATCATGGATTAGGCCTTCAACTTTTTTTTTTTTTTTTAACGTCAGCTTAATATGAGGGTACAAATGTTTAGGTTTCATTGCATTGTAAGGTAAAGTTCAAGTTGTAGTTGAGCTCTCCATCCAGGGGGTGTGCTGTATACAGTTACACTGTGCACTTTAGGTTAGAATACTCCAATTGTACTCCCTCCTCCCCTCTCCCCTTCCCTTTGTTCCCTCTTCTCCTCACTTGAATATACTTGTGTTTTTCTCTCTTGTGGGCATGTAGTTGCATTTCTATTGATTTCGTATTAGGATTGAGTGCCTTAAATACTTGCTTTCCCATTATTTCTGAGGGATACAGTTCAACTCCTAACTAACTGGAACCACCCAAATCTACAGTTTTCCACACGCCATTCCTTGGTTGTAGTCCTCTTCCCCAGATGCCATCTTTACCCACCCGAGATCCATGTTTCTTACTTGCAAAGGTATTTGCACCTTACCCTCACATCTGGTCCTCTCACTGACATGCTGCCATGCTTTATCTCTCTCCTCAGTGGATTAATCATCGCTGTAAAAAGACTTTAAAATTGAGTTCACTCTCTCTGCTCTGACACCAAGTTCATTTCACTCTCAAAACTCCAGGCTAAACAGGGCCTTTGAGATAAATTTTGCATTAGTTTATCTCCACAAATGCATATTCTATAACACAGTATTTAATGTTACCAGGCTACCTCCTACCCGTGGAGTTGCCAGCTAATTCCCACCCAGTTGATGTCAGAATGTGAAATTAGTGGCTAATAAAATGAAACAGACAAAAAGAGAATGCTGAGTTATAGAAGGGATAGGCATGATGTATGAATATCATTAGCTGTTCCTTAAAGAACATTTACGTGATTACATGAATGTGAAAATGCAATGCAGTATTTTAGAGATTTCACCAGTCAATGGAATGCTCTGAAGCAGATGGACTGTGTGACTGATGATTCAATAATTGCACTCATTAAAAATTTTCACGCTTTTAATTTCTTCACAGCCCTCACCCCCCCCCCCAATCCCCCTATTCTGTGGAGAGCTGAGGAATGAAATGGTTTTGTCATTGTCAGCAGATAGATAATAATTGAGTTTGCTTTGATTTCCTGGGGTGCCCCTGGCCCGCCTCTGGGTTCCTGATTGACAGCTTAGAAATTCAATAAAATGTTGGAAATAATCCCAGCTGTCCCAAAGGCAAGACCAGCTTCCTTCCTCTTTCATTGTTCCTTGGAACAGCTCGTCTCACCTGTAGCCAGACTATGTGCTTGTGTCTTTTCAGGTTGCTATATTACAAATCCCAGACATGGAAAACTGAGCTGACAATTTTGAATTCAAAGTTTGAAAGTCCGTCCATCCTTAGTTATAGCCAAGAATAATGTGAGTGTGAATGGAAGGTAGGAGTTGACAGCTGTAGGAGTTGACAGCTGCAGCAGTGATTTCAAGGAGAGAAACAGAACTTAAATTCAAAACTTAAGGTTGTGACCATGTGTGTGTAGAAATCATAGCATCTACACATTCATACAATGGTTTTGAAAGGGTTTGGCACTGGCTGCACCAACTCAATGAGACTGAAACTTCCTTTTCTCTTTATATTCATTTATTTGCTGTGCTTATTTATCAGTAAAAGCATCATTTTCCACTAGTACAAGATCTAGATTCTGATTTGACCTATACCACTAACCAGTTGCTTGATGGGCTTCATTCATATTTGGACCCTCACCTCTAAAGATTTCTGATTTTATGAGACATTGATTGTTTACTCATTGCAAGGTGCAGGTGGCAAAGGGACTCTGACCAGAATTAGCCTTGCTTCAGATACCTATGGTCTCACTGAGAAGATACAGCACAGTTGCATACATAGAAAAATAACATCTCCCAAACCAGATGGGCACATTTATCCAAAGATGGACAATGAGTGCCTTGACTTTAGGCAAAGGAAAGAAAGTCCTTGGAGCCAGGGAGGCTTCAGAGTGGTATTCCTTGAGATAGGGATAGCATTTAGAGAAGTAAAGAAAAGGGGGGGAAAGAATAGTTTGAATAAATGTGGGGGGGTAGGATGAGTCAGATGCCTTAGGATAAATTAATGAGTGGGCAAGTTGACTTCTGAAAAAAATTCATGAGGCTTGCTATAGAGTAACACAAAGCTTCCCAAATTCGAGGGACCCTAAGGCTCATCTCCAACTTTCTCAAAATCTCTATTTCAAGATGGAAAGTGAATGAATTTGCATGAAGGAAAGTCTTAAATGCCATGTGAAAAAGCAAAATCTGTAAACACCAGGGTGTTACTGGAAATTTGTAAGAGGAGAATAACATATGAGGTCTAGACAATGAAGTTTACAAACTCACCCTAGAAACGGAGCTACATACTCAGTGCTGACTGTCACTGCGGTCACCTTGGAAGGACTTCCCTAGGGAAGCTGTGCACCAAATCCGGTACCTGGTCCACCCTGCAAGGCAACTTTGGAGCTCTTTTACAGGAACAGTCATTAGAGTTGTCCTTGTATGAGGTCTGACAAGTTCATGAACCCATCCTAGAACTAGTGCTGCACTGCTCATCACTGACTATGACTACAGACACCTTCAAAGTGCTGCCCTGGGCGGCTGGGGACTGTGGTGATATTCCGTGATGAGCACTTTTTCTAGGGTGAGTTCATGAACTTAATTGTCTAGCTATGTATGACTGATAAATGTGTGGGAAGTTTAAGCGAGGGGTAGGCTGCAGTATGGATCAAACAGGTCAGACTACAGCCAGAGAGGCTACCTCAAGAAGCCCTGTCTGAAAAGGGCTGTAACAAGAGCAGGGCAAAGAAGAAATGGATGGATTTGATTCTCCAGGAACACTCCTCTTTGTAACCTTTGCTCTTCCTTTTATATCGAGATTCAAACATGTTCTGTGCTCAGTGTCAGGATTTCCTGCTAGACTATAAACTCAGCACAAGGACATGATTACATCTTTCTTTTTTAAGCTTTATATCTCCAGTGTTATCCAGTTATATCTCCAAACAGTGATGTTGGGCCCAGCGGAAATATTCAAAACACCTGGGGCACAAATGAATGCATGTAGAAAAGAGCAAACAACTCAGTGAGTAAGAGTGCTCTTAACTTGGTAAATGGAAGTATGATAACAGGAACTGGGAAAAGTAGAAGTAGCAACATGGGAAGAAAAATGGTCCTGGAGATGAAATTGAAGTGATGCTAGGAGGTCCATGTGGAAATGTTCAGAAGGTCATTGGAAATATCGGGTTTTATGTTGAAAAAACTGCCAGTGTGTCCTTCTTTAATATAGAAAAATTGAGCTGGTTAGTTCAAGTCCTTTGATTTCCAAATTCCATTTAGCAGAGAATACATTTGAGGTCATGGACTTCATGTTTTTTTTTTGTTTGTTTGTTTTTAATGTACAGAAATGAAGAGGCACAGTTATCTTTTTCCTCCCCAGGTGAGTCCTATGTCAGAAATTTAATATGTACTTTCATGCCATTTTTTCTTTTAAGAGAGACTTTTTGGTAAATTAAAAATCTGGCTTTTTCCTGTTAATATACTGTATCTGAGAAATCCATTGTAGCTGAAAGTAAAAGAAACTGTATCAGATTATAAAATGCTTTGTGTTTATTAGACATTAATACCTCTTTTTGTTGAGGTAGTTTTGTGAGCACTTTTGGATGCTTCGTGGAAGAATAGTGGGGAAAGATCAGGTGCATGGTTCAGATGCATTTTAGTAAATTTTGATGTCACATTGACTAAACTTGAATTCTGGGCCCAGCACTTCCTAGTATGTTACTTAACTAGTCTGGATCTTGTTTTTTTTTCCAACTGTAAGCTGGATTTTGTATTGCCTACCTAACATATTTTATGGAAGTTAAATATGCACTGTTTTGGATTGAATGGTGGCACCACAAAAACATTTGCTTACATCTCAGAACCTGGAGATGTGACCTTATTTGGAAAGTGGGTCTTGCACACACAAGGATCTCAACAGGAGATCCTGAACTACCTGGGCAGGCCTTAAATATAATGGCAAGTGTCCTTATGACAGACTTAGGCATAGAGAGAAGAGAAGGCTGTGTGAAGACAGAGGCAGAGACTGGAGAGAGTCAGCTACAGAGAATGCTCACAGCCACAGGAAACTGGAAGAGGAAGGAAGGATTCCTCTCAAGAGCCTCCAGAGGATGGGAGACCCTGCCAACACCTTGATTTCAGACTTCTGGCTTCTGGAACTGTGAGAGTACAAATTTTGAGGCTGCAGTAGGAAATGAATTGTACATACATGTTAGTTACCCAGTAAATGCTAGCTCTTTTCTCTCATCCCATATTTCAGCCACCACATTCCAAGCCCTTTGGATGAAAATAAAATAAAATGAGGGCTGGAAGCATTCCACTAGAGGAAGGAGGGGAAGAGGCTGCTATAAGCATATCTGAGCAGGATACCAGCGTTAACGTGAGGGAGGGCTTGTGAGACACACAGGGAGAATGCAGAAGAGAGCAAAACGAACGAAGAACGTGAAAGAGGAAAGCAGAAATCTAGGTATGAAAGAAGGAAAAGCAATGTCCTCCCCACCCCGTGCCGCCCTCACCGTCCCTTAGAGTGCTTCCTTGATGGTCACTCAGTGGAAACTGGAAGGAAGTGGGGGGAGACATGGCGAGGAAAAGAGAACCCCAGATGCCTCTAACTTGCTCTCATGACATGTCAGCCTGCTTTGTCATTCATCTTCCCAGGCTGGGTAACCGAGATATGAGGCCATCAAGTGAGATTGTCATTACAACCAAGGCCTACTGGCTCCTAATTTTAGAACCACAAGATCATACAGTTTCTGCCTGAGATCCAGTATGCATCACTTTCTTCTCTCTTTTGCTCAGCTCTCAAATGGAAAGTTAAAAGAAATATTAGGTATAATATAAAACACTGCAATAATCACAGCAGTCACGATCCCCTACACATTTTTCTGAGTATATTAGTGACTTGTCATTTCTAAAGGGTATTTATTTAGCAGTAAAGTTATTTTCTATACATCAGTGGCCCACTTAAAAAAAAAAATAAAAAAACTTAAGCTACCAAGTATAAGCCACTTTAAAATATTGTTTAAATAATTGTGTAGTACAAGGCCACATTGAGAATGGAAAGAATAACGTCTTCCTGCAAAGAAATATATGAATATAATTGTAAAAATGGAATCTACCAAATACCAAGTAATTATAGACATACTTAAAATTTTTCCAGAAAACAATACATCCTGGAGTCCCTGATAATCACAGACTCACTCAGTTTCTCATCTCCCCATCCAAGCAGGGGTCCAAAGTCTGGACACAAAAGGAATAGCGTCTTGCTACATGGTCAGTGGTCATCCTGATAAAGTGACATAAGAAGCTCCCACATACAATGTAAGTCTTGTTTTGTGTTTGTTTGTTTGTTATTGTAGACTCATGGGGACCCAGAAAGTATCTTCTTCTTTCTAGACCCCTCCTCCACTCAGGAAAAAGGACACAAGCTTCGTGTCTCTAAAGACCCTGGGAAGTGATGAAGCACAAGGCTCCCAGACCTCAGAAGCCTTTAGTGTACGCCTAATGACCAGCCTGCCTTTGAACTGAAAATATGGGTCTCTGTAGGGGCCACAATAGACTTTTACCCCAGGATACTCTCAATACTGTGGGACATGTAAGTCCCTGGAACTTTTCTACGATCTAATTTAGGGGGAAAGACTTTTAAAAACAAAATTCTTCTAACCAATCGTATCAAATGGAAAGTGGAAATGGAGTTCACTGGGATAACAAGAGAGAACTATGAAACATCCCACGCTGCTGTGAAACGACATTCTTAGCTTTGAAATTGGCCTCAAGGATAGAAGTAAATAAGTGAAAATTTGTGGAGTGTTGATCCCAGCAGACTGCTATGTGGCTATACCAAACTCTGTCATGAGAATTTCCAGTTAAACGGACACATTGTTCCCCACTGGACTAGACTCCAGGGACAGTTGTCAAGCCATCCCTCAGCATCATAAGGGAGGTGCTGCAAGCTCCACCCATTCCTGACATTCTGGTGATGAGAATTCATGGTCTCCACTGTGGGACACAGGGAATAATAAAGGTTAAAAGTTATCAATATCAAAGCACACCATGCATTTGAACAGATTGCCAGGGCTGTGATGGGAAGACGACAGCCCAGTAGCTTCCTGGCCAGCTGATATGGGAGCTGCGTCCCTGTGTCAGGGCAGAGAAAGGCAGATGCCTCCGAGGTTTTCAGAGATCAAAGTAGTCCAACTCACTCCTCTCTTGCTAAAATGTTTTTCCTAAAAGGAAAATTTTAAAACATTGAAAGAAAGAAAGAAAGAGAGAGAGAGAGAGAGAGAAAGAGAGAGAGAGAGAAAGAAAAAGATTGTGTACATTTCCATTAGAGAGAAAAAGAGCTGAATGTCACTAACATCTTTCCCAAGCTGGAGTTCTTAACCTCCCCCTGAAGGCCTATGAAGGGTTTCTATAAGTCCATGGGCCCCTAAACATTGTAGGCAAAATATTGTTCATTTTTTTTCAGGAGAGTATATATAATATCAAGGCTCCAAGAAGCTTAAGAGCTACTTGGTAGAGGAACTATTAGCTTTCCTTTCTGAGCTATATTTATGAACACAGGCCCCAAGAGAAATAGCTTTCAGGGACCTGATTCTACTTTTGTGGCTCAGTGTGGAAGTGCAGGTGAAGCTAAGAGTCTGTTGATGACCTGTCGGAGGGCTCTTTCCATGGTTTGTGACCATGCCTGCTGTGAGCTGTGCATTACCTTAAAGCCCCTACTGTGAAGACTGCCTCACAGCGAAAACTCACCACTCACCTCACTGAATCTTCATTACAGTCCTGAGAGGGAACTGTTTTTATTCCACAGAAAAAAGAAATGCAGAAACAGAGAGGATTAGGAACTTATCAGAGAGCACACGCTCTATCACAAATGAGCAAGCCCCAAATTTGAGCCCAGCTTTGTGGATGCTAAAGCTTGGACTAGTTCTGTCTGCTCACACTTCTCGGAACTCATGCTAAGTGGATTCAGATTCCTTCAACAGAGGGGTTTTTATGTACATGTTGAATATGTCTATATTTTTAATGTTCTTTGATTTAGAATCCAGAAAGGAAAAAGAAAATACCTGGTTCGAGTCAGTGGGAGTGACTGTGATTGTACTAATATGTGCACTTCAGCCCAGCTTCAAAGAGGGTATGACGGTGTCCACAGGGAGAGACTTCCTGATGCTTTGGGTACTCCACCTAGGAAAGGTATCTGTGTCATTATCTGTCAAATGCAGACAGTTGCCCACCTCCCAGAGCTGTAGTGAAAACCAGTTAAGATAATTCATCTAAGAAATACTCTGGCTATAGCAACCAAGGTGACATCGGTAATGCATACAAACATTGTACACAAGGCACCTGATAGAATATTTTTCATACTTAATTTCAAAACAGTAAGCTCCTTACGAACAAAAGTCCTACCTGATTTGGCCTCCATGGTTCCTGAAACATAAGATCTCAGTAAGTATGAACTGAAGAAATAGTCAATGTCTTCAAATCGATCAGGAGGTCATACTGCCATCCAATATTCGACATACATATGTGCATGGAGGTCACAAATTAAAGTTCATGTTGTGGAAGAATAATTAGAAAATCAAATTGTTCCAGTCCATTTGGGCTGCTATCGCAAAATGTCTTGGACTGGGTCATTTATAAACAACAGAAACATATCTTTTATCGTTCTGGACTCTGGGAAATCCAAGATCAAAATTTTGGTAGGTTCAGTGCTATGTAGGGGGGTTATTCCCTGCTTCAAAGGTGGTGTCTTCTTGTTGTGTCCTCATATGGTAGAAGGTTGAAGAGCAATAAAAGGATGAACTCGTTCCCACAAGCTGTTTTTCAGAGCACTAATCCCAGACATGAGGGCAGAGCCTTTACGACCTACCCAGAAACCCCATCTCCCAAAGACACCACCCCTTAATGTCATCACTGTGGAGTTTGAGTTCCAACACATGAATTTTGGAGAGACACACAACTTCAAAACATACCAGAAATGTGCTTGCTTCAGCAGTGCATATACAAACCATACCACCAATGAATGATGTGAGTGTTTATAGTCACTTACAATTTAATTTTCAGGAATAATAGCATAAAAAGTATTTTTTGCTACTTGTAAAATTCAAGGCTTATTCCAAAGCAAATAATTTAATAATAGTCATAATCAAAGTAGAAGTTTTTACTTAGAAGGACAATTTTCCTGAGAAGGGACACTAACAAAGGTCCTTCAAAGGGAGTGGGAGACAAACCTGGCCTGGTGAACCAGGAAGTCTAGAAGACCCATAAGAATGTGAGTATGAAGTAACCTAGGTAACTGATGACCAATAGAAAAACACCATCAATGACCAATAGGAAAAGACAATACTACCTGAAGGGTAGAAAGGCCAATGAAAAACTTGCAGCCATTTCCAATGGAGTATTTCTACTCCTACAGAGTATCTGTCTTCATCTCTCTCTCACCTCTGCTCCTTCATGCGAGGGACCCACTTCCAACTCTCTTTAGAAATGCTCTAAACTTTCTCTTCTTCCTCCCTAAATGAAATCTTTCCTTGTTACCCTGAAACTTGGCTAAGTTACTTTTGTTTTCTAGCCACACTCCCTGTGCCGCTCCAGTTTTGTTTTCAGTATCCACTCACTTTTGCTTTCAATTACTGCTGTGCCTCAGTTGAACTTTAGCTCAGCCCCATAATCAAACCAAGTCAACTGGGCTCAGGGAAGCAGGAACTCTGACCCCTAATGTTCCCAAACTGTTCTGGAAGAATACTAATCCCGAGAGATAAGCAGGCAAACTATTTTAAAACAATTACACTATGTTCGTTTCATAGAGATGTGGCAGATGAAGACTTTGATAACTCCTTAAAGAAAGAATCCTATTTATGTTTAAACCAAAATTACTTGTCTCTGAATTATTCCCTATTTTCCTATACTATTTCCTCTTTTATTAAAAATCATACATACTTAATAATCCATTGAATACATTTTGGGAGATGCTAATTTGGCAGCAGAAGAATATTTGTGGTCCATCAAAATTCTTATGTTGAACCTAAACTCTAAGGTGATAGTTTTTGGAAGTAGGGTCTTTGCAGGTATTAGGCAATGAAATGGGATCTTTGCTTTCATAAAAGATACCAGAGATCTTGCTTTTCTCTTTCTTGCATGTGTGAATACAACGAGAACCTGGAAGAGGGCTCTCAATATAACCTGACCAAGTTTGCTTTGATCCCAGGCAAATGTCAGGCACACATAATTCATTGCCGTCACTGACACTCTCAGCTTTTGTTAGGTGTTAGTAATCGTTTATTTGGGAGGTCTGAATATAATGGTAAACCATCTCCACTCTAGCATGGGGTTGACAAGTTTTAGCAGAGGAACTGCCAAAATAACCAGGCCCCAAATTGAAGCTGTTGAAGGGTTTCCTTTTTTAGAGCTTAAAAGGGTAAAGGGAAAGTTACATCTTTTCCCTCTTTCACACTTGTTCAGTGAAAGAAAACAGGAGTACTGGTTTTTAAATGCTTACTATGAACTTGGAAACGGCCATCACTGAGTAGGAAAAAATTATGTCATTAGTCATGGACACCTGAGGGGAGAATGTTCTCCCTTTTCTACAAAATCTAAAAGGGAATCTAAAGTAAATTCCCAGTAGCCAAATTATATCACTTAAGGAGGAAGCATTTCCTTTAGGAGGTTTGACTTTTGTTGCAAACCGAGACAAAAACAAAAAAAATTCAATAAAGAACCAATGCCCTATGGCTTTGGGGTATGCAGTCTTTCAAAGCTGGGAGATCTGCTTGTGTTTAAAGACCAATCTAATTGGCATAAAAGTCAGTTTTCCCAGATAACTCTAATTAATGGAGCGAAATAGTGCTTTTTGTTAGATCACATGGAAATGGCTTGGCTTGGCAAGATTTATTTTTATTCCATGTAATTCCATCTCTCTAGGCTAAAGACATGTGTATATGTGTTGAACTATGCTTCTATCCATAACTTTCATTGCAGTTATAGGCAACCTAAGCCTTATGGGAAATAAGTCCATTTAGTCTAGTCCAGGTAAATTCCAGCAATATCTTAACTGAAATAATACAAAAGTCAGTACTTCTGCCTGTGAGCCCTCCTCTCTGATGGATAGTTACATGTTTATTGTTATTTGAGGTAATTAAGTGAAGTTTATACAGAGAAAGAGTAAGAAAGAAAAGAGGATGAGTGTATAATTCAGCATTACAAACTCATTACCAGACTAAAGCAAATACTAATGTAACTCATTTATAAGTCCAATGATGTGACTAAATGAGTAATGAGTGAAAAACTTGGATACTTTTTTTCCCTCTTCCATCATTAATATATGAAGTTTGGTAAAGGGTAGATAAGATGGTTCAGTGGAAATAGTGTTGGATTTGGCACACATGAGAATGGATTATCATCCAAATTCTGCCCTTTGGTAGCTGAATGACTCTTGTCAATAACTGGATTTTGTTGGCTTCTGTTTGTTCATGACCTAACAGAGTTGGATGAGATGATCCCTAAAGTTTGTTCTAGCTATAAAATTCTAATATTCTAATTAAAATTAGCCAGTGAGGTTTGTATCCCAGCAAATCACAGCAAAAAGATGCGGTTAGAGACAGTTGTTTAAAGCTTACAGCATCAGAGAAGTTGTGCAGTTGCTGGTAGCATATGAATCCTTTGATTACGTGAATAAAGTTTGGGGTTCTTAGCATCAAGAGCCTGAGCTAAACCAAAGGTTTAGCAAACTAGTATTCCTACTATTCATAATTTAAAGTTACAGAGAAAACCTGAATGCATCTATGTGACATTGTTTCTTTTAGATCTGGTTCCATAGAAAAAATAATTCATTTATTCTTTCAGTCAATATTTTCCTTATATGCATTACTTCAGGCCAGGCTCACCTGCCTCAAAGCCTGTGTTAGTTCTGACTAATGGAAGCAGACTCCGAGACAGGGATTCTTTCCCAGTGATTTACAGAGGCAGTACTCCTGGGTAAAACCTGTAATGCAGTGAAGAAAACAGAGTCAGTGAGGCAAGAAAAGCAAATTTGCATCCTGAAGAAACCAGGCTAACATATATTCCAATTTAGATTTAAAAACAAAAATCAAACTCAAGGACCAGGTACGGTGGCTCACATCTGTGGTCCTAGCACTCTGAGAGGCCAAGGCAGATGGATTGCTTGAGCTCAGCTGTTCGAGACCAGCCTGAGCAAGAGTGAGACCCCTTTTCTAACAACAAATAAATAAATAAATAAATAAATAAAATAAAACTATAGCTCATCTATACCTATGTGTTAATGCATTCTTAGAATTCTTACCATTCTAAGAAGAACATGCAAACTTTTGATTTAACACCAGAATCCAGAGCCCTGTGCAGTAGCCACTAAAGATAGACGCAGGACTGAAAGAAAGAAGCCTCCTGCTTCTCTGCTGCCGATCAAACCCGGTCCTGCTGTATCTCAATTCCGAGGCGCATTTCATAAGCTTTCTCAGAAGGTGCCCAACAGTTGGAACCTCACTTGTCCACACTGATAATCTGCTCATTATGGCATCCTTTATTGGCTTTTCTCCCTTCCAGCACTGCCAGATAAAACTATAGGTGTCCTGGTTTAGTTTCATTTTCACATCAACAGTGGAAGATTTCTTTAGGATAAGTATCTTCTATGTAAGGTTTGGGACAAACTTATGCTGAAATGTTATTGGTTGTTTATCTGAACTTCAAGTTTACTGAGCATTTTGCAAATTTAGTTGCTAAGTCTGGTAACTGTGCTCACATTTTCCAATTCTCTTACTTCCTGAGATCACCTCTCACGTAAACTAGTCTCAAGTCCTGGTTTTGGGTGAATTGAAAATAAAACAGAACCCAAATATATTTTAATCTATGAGTCAAAGAAATGCTAACTCCTCTCACCATATCATTCTTTTTCCCCACTAGCCAAAGTCTGATTTCATCCTGGGTGGCAGAGCTCCCAGCTAAAGCCCACATTTGCAAGCTTACTTTGGCTAATAAGATGTAAGCAGAAGTCTTTATGCAAAGCTTCAAAAAAGCCAGCTGGCTTAGGGATCTCCTTAGGGAGACATGGCCTTTTGTCTCTCTTCCTACTGCCCGTCTAGAATGCAAATATAATGGCTGGAGCTCCAGCAGCCATCTTAGACATAAGGCTAATTTTAGCTATGATAGCATGTGCTAAAAATATATAATAAAAATATAGAAGAAAACTGAGTCTTTGATGACTCTAGAGTCATTGACATAGCCCAGAATTGCCTACCTCTGGCTTTTCCCTGCACATAAGAAAAGGAACCCCTAATTTCTTTGGGCTTCTGAGCTTCTGCTTCTAAGAACTGAACATAGATTCTAACTTATACACTTCCTGTGGCAATAGGGACTACTTTTTTAATGGGATCAGAATTCTTCATTTAGATGTCATCTTCTCAGAAAGCCTTTTTTGATTGGCCTCTCTAAAAGGACACAAAGCATCATTTCTTCCATTGTTTCCTGTGTTCATATGCTTATTTAAAAATGTTGACATTGGGGATAAATGAAGTAACATCATAATTGCCATATACATCGTAATCAGTACAAAGTCATCAAACAATAAATGATATTCACTATAATGGCCATCTTCAAATGAGAAATCAGAAGATCAGGGAGTAGATATCAGGTTGCTTTAATTTCTTGGTCGCTACAAGTGCAGTGTTTGCCACACAACTCTTTACTGAGGGTCCATGGAACTTTTTGTTTCCCTGGTGAGCAATTCTGGGCTATTTTACTGACTCTACAGTCATCAATGGTCTTAATCAATAATGGTGGGCCTTCCTACAGTGCATTATTTGCACATGCACTTGGAAAGAAGTCCAAATTATACTGAAATTTAGAAGTGAAGGGGCATTATGTATGCAACTTTCTTTCAAATGGTTTAGGAAAAAATTATACACGGATAGATGAGACAGATAGATAGATACGACAGATAGAAGCAACGGGACATAATGTTTACTATAGTAGAATCTGGATAATGGATTATGAGTGTTCCTTACATTAATCTTGTAACATTTCCTTAAGTTGGAAATTGTTCCCAATACAAAGTCAAAGTAGTGAGGAATCTTCTAATAATTTAGGAACCATCGATCCAGTTCAGCCCCTCATTTAATAATGAGGAAACGAATGCTCAGAGATCTGCCAAAGCAATAATAGCCACGTTTAGCTGGGTCTTACATTATTCAACCTTAGCACAAATATACCGTGCAACTCAAAACAGAATATGCACAGTTAATATGCTGCACACACATTCACCATGCTGTTCCATTTGTGCTAATAACACCGTTCATTCTATGTTTTTTTTAAAGATTAAACCTTATATTTTTCATAAACTTTAGACCAGTTTGGACTTTCCTTATGTTTCTCCTCAAGAAAAGCTTCCATACTTCTTTGGTGCCCCAGCTACTTATTTTGAGTAACTCAGAACTGAAATATAACCTTGCTTTAGGGTATGTTCATATTCCAGGGGTGGAGGAGGGGGATGTTCCATGATCTCTCTTGCAGCTGTTTGAAAGAGCAGGTGGAAGTTTGAAGGGGAAGGAGTGGCTGTGGGCAGGGTAGGAACCAACCTTCTACTCTTTCTTTGGGGTTTCTGTCTGTGTTAAAGAGATTTTCTTTCTTGCTTTTTTATTTTTCCCTGTTTTTCTGGTGTTTTTAAAAATAGCTTTGAAGGAATGGAAAAGTTCTGTGGTAGCTGATAGCAAATACAGAAAGGCTCATTTGCATATAGATGTTTCAGCTTGCAACTGAATAATCCCCTGAGAGGGGCCTTGTTTAAATGGGCAGGCAGGCTGGCACAGGGCTGCCCAGTTCCTAATGAAAACTAAATTGAAACTTGGGAAACATTTGCCTTGGAGGTGGCCAGGCTTTTTAGAGGTTGGATTTAAATCTGAAATTTAAATCCCCATGGCAGGTTCTGGTGAAACTTGTTAAATGTAGAGTATCAATGTCTTTATATAGTGATCAAGAAAATGCCATGAAGGCTATCTCTAACACTATGATCAAAATATTTCTGATTGTATATGAAGCACATTGTGCCCTATGATTGCACCAATGTACACAATTATGATTTAATAAAAGTATTTAAAAAAAAATAAATCCCCATGGCAAGTGGCCCCTGACTCTTTAAAAGCCCTAAGACAGAAAGGAGAGGGGGAATGAAGAGAGAGCAACGATCAGGTAAAGCCTGTGTTAACTAATGTGCCTCTTCTGCTTAGAACTCAGGCCTAAAGAATTCAAAACACTGAGCATGTTGGATACTAGAGAAGAGATGAGAAGAGATGTGGAGGCTTCATTTATTCTGGAAGTGCCTCAGAAACAAAAGGGCTCTTTTCCTGGTATCTGGGTGAGCCAACCCTCTTGAGACAACTGGTAATCCATTTTTAGGCTGAAGACTTTTCAGATTGAATGTTCCCCTGAACTTGACTGTGGGCTAAGCAGATAAGGACAACTCTGAAAACAAGATAATGTGGAAAGAAAAGAGATTACAAAAAGGTCAAAAGATTAGCTGGGGGATAAGAAGAAGTCTGAGGAAAATAAGGAAAAAGGTTAGAAACTGATACCAAGCAAGGCAGTAAATCAAGTTAGCAAGGGGAAGAGGTGAACATGAGAGGAAAACAGGAAATGGAATCAGGGGAATTTGCCACAGAATAAGAGGAATACAAAGATGTTTAAAAGTAAACATGCAAGAAAACAAAAGAACTAACAAAGTGGTTGGAGATAATAATAAAAATATCAAACTGAATCCCTCTAAGGCATCTCTTTCTGAATCTAATGAGAATTGGCATGTTAAAATGTTCTTCCCAGAAGAACTAGTATTTCTTTGTTGTCATTATTAAAACAATTGTTTTCCTTGTTCAAACTATTTTATAATCTTTTTGAGTCAATATCTGGGATTCAGTATAATATCCTCACTCATTGGTTAAAACATTACAGGACTGGATCAAGGTTTTGGTAAATGAATGTCTTAAAGGAGCCTTTAGTAAAACCGTAAGAAAAACAACACTGCATCTCCAACACACACACAAGCATATGCGTGTGCACACACCCAAACACACATGTGTATGCATGTGCACATACACAGATTCAAATCTACTAGATACAGACTATGTTAGTAATTAAGCATATAACACCCACAGATAGAAAGTAGATTTGTTCTACAGTGACATACATTACACATGAACATTTGCTGAATGCCTGTTGCTATCTTTGCAGTTGATGCTAAAGTGGTGAGGTTAACTGAGGGCCTAGTATAAAATTAAATAGTCAGATAATTAAATATAATCTTTAGAGGAAAAAAAGTGTATGGAAGTGATACATTGTTTGCTATAAATTTGCTATCTATCTATAGCAAATATTGCCTATGCAGAGAGGCTAGAACTTGAAACATGGCAGAAATTTTGTTCACTTACCTTGAAGACAGTATAGCTATGTACCACATTTCAGGCAAAGGCAGACACACATACTGACCTGTGATTATAATATCACATTTTTACTCTTCTGTGTCTATGTTTAGGTATGTTTAAATACATAAATACTTACCATGGTGTTACGATTGCCTACAGTATTCAATACAGTACCATGCTCTATCAGTTTGTAGGCTAGGAGCTGTAGGCTATACTATATAGCTTAGGGATTTGTGGATGTACATTCTACGGTATTTGCAGAACAATGAAATCATCTAACGAAGCATTCCTTGGAATGTATCCCTTTCATTAAGAGACACATGACTGCACTAAGCAAAGTGGGTATCACATTACTAGAGCTAAATTATCTTGTATATAAAATTGTAGAGAGAGCTGTCCTAAGGAATATGCTGAAATAGAGATTAGAGATGGAAAAGTTTTGTTGGAAATAGGTGTCTACAGGATTGAAGACCAAAAAAAATTCTATGAGGTCTGGAAAAATAATGCATGGTATGTGATGTAAATGCCCTCTTCTCCCCTTCAGTTATCCATTTTTTTTTAACCTAGGTCCAATGAGGTAGATTTTCTTCTTGGGATGAAGAAAATTGCTGAATTCTTCCCAAGGTTGACTATGGAGAGTCACACCTACCCATTAGAAAGTGTCTGTTTATAAAGAGTAAAATAAAAAAGAAGAGGCTATGACAAGCTCAACTTTAACTCCCTCCCAGGCTAGAGTCACAATAGTCATACTAAGCAAGTCCCTATGCTGAATAGGACCATTATCAATGGGACTTGAATAAAAAAAAATGATCTGTCATTTAACCCATAATTCATAATCTGAGACTTTTAAAAACAAAATAAAACAAACAAGCAAACCTAAATTTAAATAAGTACAGAATCTAAGTATCTATAGCTAAAGGCATTGTGGGGAAATTCTATGACAGATGCCACACTGAGCAGTGTACATGCAAATCTCATTTCATCCTCACAACCAGTTTTTGAGGTAGATATTTTTATTATCTTCATTGTGTAGATGAAGAAACGGAAACTAATGACCATTGAGTAACTTTTCAAAATCATAATTATTAAATGGCAAAACTGAGGCTGAACCACATCTTTTTGATACCAATACTCATGTGCTTAAAAATGTCACAGACATTCTTCAAAATTCAAGGTAAAGTATCTGCTTGCCTTAGTCTGGTGGGTGCTGCTCTAACAGAATACCTGAGAAAGGGTAATTTATAATGAACAGGAATTTACTTATCCATGGTTCTGGAGGCTGGGAAGTAAGTCATGATTGGTGGGGAGTGGGTAGAGAATGCTCTGATTGGCCAAGCCTGCATCATGTACCTCTCCTGGGAATCTAGGGGTGGGGTCATTCTCATCTGGACCACATGACTTGGAGGCAAGGTCTGGTCCCTAAGACAGTTAAGCACATTTTGCTTAAAAGAAGGGGGGATTAGATGTTAGGATATTGGTTCTCCACAGTTAGTTTCTGGATGCAATGCTGGGTAGACTGTCTTTTACAACTTTAGGCTTTTGAGTCCAGCAGACCTACATCTATATTCCAGTTGTGTCACTTCTTAGCTGTGGGAGCTTAGGCAAATTGCTTAATCACTATGTATAGCTAGAAAATGGAAATGTTAATGGCACCTAGCTCATAGATTTCCTTTATAAAGCATAGAAAGTAATCACTTAAATACCTAAAGAAGGTGATGTGACCAGCAAAAGCAAACAATTTAGAGACAAATTAAATTTTACTCCTACTAGTCAACATGTCTTTTTAAATCTTTGATAAAAAGAAAAAAAAAAGTAAAATTCAAACTACATTCATCTACTGGTGGTCAATGTGTTTCTCAGTCTTTTCATAAGGAATTTCACCACTATAATAAAGAATTTCTCAATGGTTTCTGGATCTTAGGGGGTAATCATTATTTAGCTCTTGTACCATTATTACACATATATGCATGATTTAGAAGAAATATTTTGAAAGATGAGGATCATTTCACAGTCCTAAATTACTTCTTTGTTGTCATCTGCAAATTCAGGGTGTCTGCTTACATATTTTGATGTGGAAGAAGAAAGGAAATTCAGAACCCAAATAAAAGATTGAAATAAAATATAATACAAAATTGAGATTGCTAACACAGAACAGAGGTGCCAAAACTGCATGGATAAGTGATTTTGAAAACCATCAAATAGACATTCCACAAGGTCAACCAAAATGCAGTGTGCTTGAGAGTAATGAGTGATTTTAGTCCAATAGATATTAAAATGCCTGAGAGAAAGTGTTTCTCTTTTAGTTGGCTTTTTTCTTTTATAGGAGAATATTATTTAAGATATACATAATACACTTCATCTTACTTTTAATTGCCTGGTTTAATGATAAATACTTAATTTTTTCAAAATCCTTGACATGTCAGAGGAGAAATCCGGCTTAGGGTTTTAGAGTCACTTGGGATCAGTGACAAGGATAAAAGAACACCAAGTAAGACAGTAGAACAAAAGGCAAGGCATCCAAATCCAAAATCCAAAGAGATCCATTTACTTCCTTCCTTCCTTCCTCTTTTCCAATAGCCTTTGTCAAAGTAGAGATTTTATTCCCGTATAGGCCTTTATGTATATATGTATGTATACATGCATGTATGTATGTAGGTGAGCCTCCATCTATAGTTATAGGAAAAGTTGGGTTGAAAACTTGCCATCTTACTGTGCTATAACATCACATGTGTATTTATGGAGTTATGGGTTCATAATCCATGAAAGCTTTATAAGGCTCTTTATCTGCAAAAATGTTACTGATTACAGTGAACAAATCCCTTCAAATTTCAAAGTCAGTAGGAAGTCACCAAACCACTGCTCTCTTTGAGATGAATGCCATTGCAGACATAGCCTGCATTTTCAGAATCTGATCAAGTGCAATAAAAAGAAGGAAAATAATACATATAACATTAATACAAGTGTTTATCAAAGGGACAGAGTGTGGTCCAGAAATAGTTGTCGAGAATTTTAGAATTAAAAAAAAATGTATGTTAAGAATTCTGTGGATTCTGGGAAGCACATGGAGGTAAGGGGAAAGGAAATTTTCTTTCAGAAAGGTTACACTTTTCTACCAAATATAATTAACATAAAACTATCCTGAAGATAGGCTTGGGGAATATGCCTAAGTTAGAGTGTGAGGTGCAGAAACAGGATATAAATTCAAATCTCTGTGATTGTAAAGGCTGAGCATTCAGTGCTAGTACTGCAAATGTAAACCCTTAAGTCTCAAAAACACAGCATCCTAATACCACCATACCTCATTATAATATTGCCAACCAGTTTGATGAAAATATTTCAAATTGTGTATAAAACCAGCACATTGTACCCCATGACTATATAAATGTACAGAGCTATGATTTAATAATAATAAAAAAAAACTTGATGAAAACTCAACAAGGATTTATTAAGCACCACAGAATATGTCCTTGGAAGAAAGATCATAAAGAAAGGGTATTTCCTTGCTCTCTGAAATTTTTTTGAAAGCAAATATATAATTTGTAGTCTTTCCAATTTTTTCTTTGTTATTGTCATAAATACTCTCACTATGCCTGATTTCAAGCAAAAGCCATTTAATTTGACTGGCTTGCAAAACTCCTGAAAATTGAGTAGTCAGCTCTTATGAACCAGAGCCGACTACTCAATATACTAGAACTTTTAGTATATCACTGGAATGGGGCTTCTTAAAAAACAAACAAACAAACAAACAAAAAAACAGTCCTAGGGATGAGCTCTGGCTTGATTTAAATGTTTTACTACCATTTTAGACTAATCACCATGGCTAGATGTGTGGCTAACTACAATTACTCATATTTAGTCTTATGACCTTCCCCCTTACTGGCTGGGTAGGCATTGAAGAAGCAACCACATCAGATCATCATTGAGAAACATTATCTGAAAGTTCAGAAAAAGAGAAATGAGGACAGGACAGATGAAGACTAGGGTCATGCTATGCATTTCCTGAGAGGAAGGGAAAGTGGACAAATACACCACTCAACTAGGAAGAACATGTGAATGTGACTGCAATAATTACAAAGAAGAATGGAAAAGAATGAGGTATTTCAAGAATCCATTTCTTGGTGTAGAAAGCAGAAGAATAAATTAGAGAACCTGGGTGAGTTAAATTGTTACATACCTCTAGCATGGCTATGGAAATGGCCCCAGTGTTCTCTTCTGCAGGAAAATCACACTGGAGACATTTAGGCCAGAAACACACATCAAGTGCATTGCTTGCTTAAGGACTGCTGAGGTTGTGAATATGAGTTGTTCAATTAGCACAAACACAGGTGTATTTTAAATGCTTCAGTCCCCGGCAGTTCTCTCACGATAGGCTCTACCTTTGAAGCTTTGTTGTGATCATTTTTTGGCACCGAAAATGAATTTTCTTTTTTGTTCTGTTATTCTATATTTTCCTTCTTTGATGTGGGGTTTGACTGCCATGTTTGCAAAAGCACACTTCCTAAGCTTAAGAAAAAACAAACAATGCTCAACACCTACACATTTGGCCTCATTGAACAGTTTCTTTCCTTACAATTAATCCAAAGAGAGTAGAGATGCGGTGTTTCCTCTATTCGTCAAGGCGATTGTCAAATGAAAAGGGGGAAAACAGCTCACAAAGCTAGAAGCTTGCACTGTGCAGCCGCTCTTAGTCAGAAAAAAGAAGAAAAGCCAGAACAGAGAGTACTCTTTTGAAAGCATTTAGTATTTAGAATGAAGATTTAATTTTTCTGGTAGTATACCCAATATTGTCATGTGTATTACAGACCACAGAAGACAAAGTACATTATTGAGCATTTCTTTAATTTTTTTTGTCAGCTTGAATTTAAACTATTCTGAAAAACTTTGCTGACAGCCAGAGCAGAGAACGAAAAGATGTCCCTTATATTATTATTTATAAATGAAAATAATTGGAAACAAACTAAATGTAAAGGATTTTAAGTAAATTACAATAGATTTACTGAATGAAAATGAAGGAGACAAATAAAATGATATTTCTGAAAATTTTTAAAATAATTGATAAAGGCTTCTGTCCCATATTAAGTAAAAAAGTATCTTTTGAACTTTCATGTGTAATATATGAATACTCATGTTGACTTTATTCTTAATACCAAAAAAGCTAGAAAGAATTGAGATTTTCCTCAGAAGGCAAATGAATAAACAGAATGGCGGTTAATTCAAGCAATGGACTATTACTTAACAACATAAAGACCAAATCACTGATGCATGAATAAACCTCACAAATGTTGTGCTATGTGTATAAAAGCCAGGATAAAAAATTCCATATTCTATGTTTTCATGTATGAATTTCTAGAATAGAAAGACTAATCTATATACCTAGCCTGGAGCATGGTTCAAGGTGGGATTTACTGCAAAGGGGCACTACGGCAGATGTGGGGAAAATAGAAATGTTCTGTATTTTGATAGAGATAGTGATTATAAACCAGTATACTTTTATCAAAAATCATCAAATTGTGTATTTAAAATGTATACATTTTACTATGTAATAACACTTGGTTTTAAAATTTAATACTATTCAGGCTGCTATAATAAAATGCCGTAGACTAGGTAGCTTACGAACAAAAGAAACTGATTTCTGACAATTGTAGAGATGAGCAAGTCCTCAGTTCAGGCACCAGGATGTTCGATGTCTGGTGAGGGTCTGCTTTCTGATTCCTAGATGGCACCTTCTTACTCTGTCCTCCTGGGGTAGAGGTTGAGGCTATTTTATAAGTCCTAATTCCATTCCTAGGGGCTTCCCTTCTCATGACCTAATCACCTCTCCCAAGGCCTTGCCTCTTAATATCGTCCCCATAGGGATTAGGGTTCTAGCACAAATTTTGCTGTATGGTTGAGGAACACAAGTGTACAACCCGTAGCACAGTATAATTCAATTTTGTAAAATAAAAATATAAGAAACTATACATAGAAAAATATTATGAGAAACATAATAACATAGTATTAAAACATTCATTATCTCGGGCGGCTCCTGTGGCTCAGCAAGTAGGGCGCCAGCCCCATATACCGAAGGTGGCGAGTTCAAGCCCGGCCTCGGCCGAATTGCAAAACAAAAAAATAGCCGGGCGCTGTGGCGGGCGCCTGTAGTCCCAGCTACTCGGGAGGCTGAGGCAAGAGAATCGCTTAAACCCAAGAGCTGGAGGTTGCTGTGAGCAGTGTGACGCCACGGCCCTCTACCCAGGGCGATAAAGTGAGACTCTGTCTCTACAAAAAAAAAAAAAAATTTTTCACCAAAACAAATTTGTACTGATTTATTACATATGAACAGGGCCTAGTTGAGGCACTGTGAAGCATATCACTTTTAAAAGAGCCCCTATCTGAGAAATATGAATTCTGCTAAAATCAAAGCAAGAACAAAATCATATTTATAGTGAAGGTTGAATGAAATAGTGGTGAAATCATTGATGCTTTATGCAGAATCTATGAGGACAATACCTCAAAGAAATCAGAAATCTACAAATAGTAACTTGTTTTAAGAAAGGGCTAGACAACTAAGAGAACTGTTTGAAGATGAAAACTACAGTTTGGGTGTGGTGGCTCACGCCTGTAATCCCTGCACTCTGGGAGGCAGAGGTGGGCAGATTGCCTAAGCTTATAAATTCAAGACCAGACTGATCTAGAGTGAGACCCTATTTCTAAAAATAGCCTGATGTTGTGGCAGGCACCTGTAGTCCCAACTACTTGGGAGGTGAGGCAAGAAAGTCTCTTGAGCCCAAGAGTTTGAGGTTGCTGTGAGCTATGATGTCACATGACTTTACTGAGAGTGACAAAGTGAGATTATCTTAAAAAAATATAAAAGTAAAAAAGAAATCTACAGTGGCAGATCATCAACATAAATTTTCAAGTAACAAATTAATCTTGTTTTAATTGAAGAGGACTGACAATTTAAGAAAAAATAGCCAACACCATGAACATCTAAGTTGGTTTATCTGGCCCAATTCTGACTGCAAAAAAATTTTTTTTTGAGACAGAGCCTCAAGCTGTCACCCTGGACAGAGTGCTGTGGCATCACAGCTCACAGCAACCTCCAACTCCTGGGCTCAAGCGAGTCTTCTGCCTCCGCCTCCCAAGTATCTGGGACTACAGGTGCCCGCCACAACTCCTGGCCATTTTTTGGTTGCAGCCACCATTGTTGTTTGGCAGGCCCGGCTGGATTCGAACCCGCCAGCTCAGGTGTACGTGGCTGGCGCCTTAGCCCGTTGAGCCACAGGCACCGAGCCATGCAAAATTAAAGTTGATAAAACTTTCAAGTCAGATGCCCAAACTTTGTGCCCAGATCATTTGCAGACAAGAGTAGAACTTTGTTTCTTTTAAAAATGTTTGTCTCGTTTTAGCTTCCTGCTTTGCCTGGAAGAAACAGCTTTCAATAGAAATTTTAAAGAAGGGAGATGAAGATCTTGAAGAATTCTAACAGAAGATGAAACATGCCTTTACCAGTATGATCTTGAAGACAAAGCATGATCAAAGCAAAGGCTACCCAGAAGTAGATGTGATTCAAACAAAGTAAAAGTGGACAGAATAGAAATGATTTCTAATTTATATAAATATCTTTGTATTCCATAAAGCATTGCATAGAATATCAGCATTCTACTATGTATTTACTCCTTTTACTAATAATGGGCATTTGTTTTTGTGGGTATATATATTTTCTACCCAGTTTCTGGCTAGCACCAATAGCAATATTGTTATATATATTGTGTATAAATTGTATTTTTTGTATTGTATATGTATATAAATATTCTTATACATGTATCTTGCTATACAACTGTATATATTTTTTATTGTCTACATTTGAAGTGGAAATACTGAATCATATGGTAGCTATATTTTCAACTTCAGTAAATAATTCCAAACTATTTTCCAAAGTGGTTTTACTTACTAATTCACCCTCAACTAGTAGTTTCTGAAATTTTTCATTTTCCGCATCCTCATTACACTTCATATTGAAAGTCATTTTTATTTTAGCTGCCCTGGTTTCTAATTTTCCTTTCTCCAATGACTAATGCATTTGAGAATCTTTAGTAAGTTTTGTGGCCATTTGAATATGGTTCATGTCCATGGAATAATAAGACAAATAGCATCTATTTAAGTCTTTTACCATTTTTCAGGTTTTGATTCTTTTTTTTAATTGGTATGTAGGAAGTATTCATGTTGTCTGAATAATAATCATCTCTGAGTTTCATGTATCTTAGTGCAGTCTTTGGGTTCCCTTTTCACTCTGTTAATTAAGTTTTTTGAAAAGAAGAACTTCCAATTTAGTATCCAAATTATCAATTTTTTCCCTTTATAGTTAATGTTTTTGCATTTTATTTAACATATTTTTTTTTCTGTACCAAGTCATGAATATATTCCCCTATAATATCTTGCAGTAAACTGCCTTTCACATTTGGATTAATAATACAATTAGAATTGATTTTGTGAATGTCTTATGTCATGTTCTGTTGTTTTTCCTTATGAATTTCTATAAAGACAGGCACTATTCTATTTTTTCAGTCTTATATTTTCTTAAATTAAGGGTTCCTAAATATGTGGGGGTTTTGTTCCCCTGCATTTTTTTCCCTATTGCATTGGTCTATTTGTTTATCCTTAAACCAACAGGCTATCATTTCCTTATTATAGTAGTTTTATTAGACTTACACTAAGGCAAATATATTTATCTTTTCTTCATTGAGTGTCTTAACTATCTTTATGATGACATGTAAATATTATAACATTATTAATTTCTACTCAAAATAAATCTTCTAGAATTTTGTTTTGTAGTGCATTGAACCATATATGAGGGAAATGTTGAAATCCATAATTTTGTCTTCCAATTCGTGAATGTAGAAAACTTATTCACTTTATTAAGTCCTCCTAATTTCTCTCAATAATGCCAACTGTTTTCTATGTAGAGATCTTGCACCTCTTCCATGAGATTTAGTTTTAGTATTTTATATTTTTAAAGCTATTTTCAAAATTTTTAATTACGTTTAATTTTTAAATTACATTTACTGCTTGCTTCTAATATACAAAAATGAAACTGACTTTTATATTATGAGATTATATGCAGCAAATTTGCTTAACTCATTTATTAATTGCAATAATTTTAAACAGGCTTGATTTTATTTTCTATACTACAATCATATTAGTACATTGTGAAGTTCTATTTCTTTGTTTCTAATTCTTACTTTTTTTTTTTCTTAAAATACCACAACACAGTCTAGGGACTTCAAGAAGTTGTGAATTAACATGTTGTGATTAACTTCAACATGTTGTGATTAGATGTAGTGGGAACAGGTATCCTTTCATAATTTCTGAGTGCAGATGAAAAGCTTTCAACATTCATCATGAAGTATGATGAATAAAGTAGATTTTATGGCAAATAACCTTAACAAGATTACCAGCTTTAACTTCTCTTCCCAGATTACCAAGTATTTTTATCATAAATGAATGATAAACCTTCATTTACTTCCCTATTATATTTTAGAAGCTCTTTCTGGGATCTGTAATTTTTCTCTTGCCCTCATTATTTATACTTATGTGTATAATGTATATACATATATATATACATTTGTCAAAATTTGTTAACTTGTTGTCATGTTTAAAGTGTGTCAGTTTTCTCTCACCATTAACCATGTGAGTATTTTAACACTAGAGACCAAGCCTTACATTTAAAAAAATGCACTGACTCTCTATGTAGGGCGTTAAATACTTACATGGTACCATTTAAATGACAGATTCCTAAAGGATGTCTTTTAATATATTCTTAGATACTGACTGAAATCCTGTATATTCATTATTTTTGTTTTTATTAAATCATAACTATGTACATTGATGCATTTATGATGTTTAGTGCACTGATTTGATATACAATGTGAAATGCTTACATTCAACTGATTAACACATCTATCACAAGTATACTCCCTTCTTAACAGTTTTAAAATGTACCATTGCATCATGCACATTAGGTGAGGTACCCCCAGAAACCCTCCCTCCTCCCGCCTCCCCTCTCCCATCCCCACTTTCTCCTTTTCCCTTCTACTTTCTGGACTATAATTATGATTTACCATTCATATGAATGTATAGGTGATTATATATTGATTTCATATGTATTGAGTACATTGGATACTTCTTTCCCCATTCTTGAGATACTTTACTGAGAAGAATATGTTCCAGCTCCATGCAGGTAAACATAAAAGATGTGTCATCCCCATCTTTTCTTATGGCTGCATAGTATTCCATGGTGTACATATACCGCAATTTATTAATCTATTCATGGGTCGATGGGTACTTGGGCTGTTTCCATGTCTTGGCAATTATGAATTGTGCTGTAATAAACATCCTGGTGCAAATGTATTTGTTGTAAAATAATTTTTGATGATCTGGATATATACCTAGTAGAGGAATTGCAGGATCAAATGGTAGATCTACTTTTAGTTCCTTGCGTATTCTCCAAACTTCTTTCCAAAATGGTTGTATTGGCTTGCATTCCCACCAGCAGTATAGAAGTGTTCCCTTCACTCCACATCCACACCAACATCTGTGGTTTTTGCATTTTGTTATGTGGAGTTAGATGATATCTCAAAGTAGTTTTGATTTACATTTCTTTGATGATTAAAGATGATGAATATTTTTTTCATGTGTTTGTAGGCCAGGTGCCTGTCTTCATCAGAGAAGTTTCTTTTCAAATCCTTGCCCACATAGAAATGGAGTTATTTGTTCTTTTCTTATTTATTAGTTTGAATTCTCTAAGGATTCTACTTATCAGACCTTTGTCAGAAGCATAACCTGCAAAAATCTTTTCCCGTTCTGAAGGTTGTCTGTTTGCTTTAATTACTGTGCTCTTGGCTATGCAGAAGCTTTTTAGTTTGATCATATCCCAGTAATGTATTTTTGTTGTTGCTTAAATTGCCTTGGGGCAGGGTGGTGGGGAGAGGTCCTCCTCATAAAATATTCTCCCAGGCCAATTTCTTCAGGTGTTTCCCCTATACTCTCTTCTCGTATTTTTATAGTTTCATGTTTTAAGTTTAAATCTTTTATCTAGTGAGAATCAATTATTGTTAATGGTGGAAAGTGGGGATCCAGTTTCAATCTTCTTTCTACAGTTTGCCAGCTAGTTCACCCAGCACCATTTGTAGAATAGGGAGTCTTTCCCTTTTTGAATGGTTTTGATAGGCTTATTCAAAAATCAAATAATGATAAGTAGCTGGGTTCATCTCTTGGTTCTCTATTCTGTTCTATAAATCTACCTCTCTGTTTTTGTGACAGTACCATGCTGTTTTGATCACTATCGATTTATAGTATAGCCTGAAGTCTGGTAACATGACACTTTCTGATTTGTGTTTATTTCTGAGTAATGTATTGACTATTCGAGGTTTTGTCTGCTTCCATATAAAATGAAGTATTATTTTTTCAAGCTCTTTGAACTATGACAATGGTCCCTTAATAGGAATTGTATTAAATCTATAGATTGATTTGGGTAGTATGGACATTTTAACAAAAGTTTATTATTCCCAGCCATGAGCATGGTATGATTTTCCATTTGTTAACATCTTCAGATATTTCTTTTCTCAGAGTTTCATATTTCTCTTTATAGAGATCTTTAAAGTTCTTCATTAGGCAAATTTCCAGATATTTCATCTTCTTTGGCACTACTGTAAAAGGAATAGAGTCCTTGACTATATTTTCGGCTTGACTATTGTTGGCATTTATAAAAGCTACTGATTTGTAAGTATTGGTTTGGTATCCTGAGATGTTTTTGTATTCCTTTATCACTTCTAAACATTTTGTAGTGGAGCTCCTGGGATTTTCCATGTATTTCTTTCCATTCCATGTATATTCCATCACATCATCAGTGAAGAGTGGGAGTTTGATCTCCTCTTACTCTATTTATACCCTTGATCACCTTCCCTTGCCTGATTGTGATGGCTAAGACTTCCATTATTATGTTGAATAGCAGTGGAGACAGTTGGCATCCTTGCTTTGTTCCTGATCTGAGTGAAATGTTTTCAATTTTACTCCATTCAATATGATATTGGTTGTGGCTTTGCTATGAATGGCCCCTATCAGTTTAGGAAATGTCCCTTCTATGCCTATTTTTTAAAGTTTTCTGATCAAGAAAGGGTCCTGGTTATTATTAAAAGCTTTTTATGCATCAATTGAGAGAATAATGTGTTCTTTTTAAAATTTTATTTATGTGATATATTATATTTATAGATTTGTATATGTTGAATGAACACTGTAACCCTGGAATAGGGCCAACTTGATCCTGGTGTAAATTTTTTTGATATGTTGTTGAATTCTACTTGCTAAGATCTTATTGAATATTTTTGCATTAATATTCATTAATGATTTTGGTCTATAATTTTCTTTCTTTGTTGAATCCTTTCCTGGTTTGGGGATTAGGGTAGTACTTGTTCATAGAATGTTTGGGGAATTACTCCTTCTTTTTCTATGCTTTGGAAAAGGTTGTATAATATAGGTACTAGTTCCTGTTGAAAGGTTTGATAGAATTCAGATGTGAAGCCATCTGGTCCTTGAGTTTTCTTTTTTGGGAGATTTTGTATTGTTGATATTATTTCAGTGATTAATATAGGTCTAATCAAGATTTCTAATTCTTTCTGGTTGAGTTATGAAGGTGGAAGGCTTCCAGGTATTGGTCCATTTTCTTCAGATTTTCATATTTTTGAGAATAGAGTTTTTTGCAGTAATCATTGAGGATTTTTTAAATTTCTGAGGTGTCTGTGGTTATGTCCCCTTTATTGTTTCTAATAGATGAGATCAGAAATTTTATTTTTCTGTTTTTGGTTAAGTTGGCCAAAGGTTTATCAATTTTGTTAATCTTTCCCAAAACCAACTTTTTCTTTTGTTGATCTTCTGAATGATTCTTTTGTTTTCAATTTCATTTAATTCTGCCCTAATTTTGGTTATCTCTTTTATTCTTCTGGCTTTGTGGTTGGAATTTTCTTCCTTTTCCAGTTGCTTGAGATGATCCATTAAGTTGTTCACTTCCTCTCTTTCTGTTTTCTTAATGAAGGCTTCCAATGCTATAAATTTCCCTCTTAGGATTGCCCTCACAGTATCCCACACGTTTTGATAATTTGTGTCTTCATTATCATTTTGTTCCAAAAATTGGGTGATTCCTTTCTTAATCTTGTCTTTGACCCAGCTATCATTCAGCCTAACATTATTTAGTTTCCATGACTTTGTTTCAGTATGAAGATTCTTGTTGCCATTGAGTTCAACTTTTATTCCATGGTTGTCAGAGAAGATACAAGGAATAATTTCTATTCTTTTATATTTGCTGAGGTTAGACTTCTGTCCTAGGATACAATCAATTTTGTATCCTAATTGAGGAGGATGATCCGTGGGCATTGAGAAGAATGTATATTCAGTTTTATTAGGATGAAATGTTCTGTAGAGGTCTGTTAAGTCCATTTGTTCTAGGATCAGGTTTAAGTCTAATATTCCTTTGTTTAGTTTCTTCTCGGAGGATCTATCCAACACTGTTAAAGAGATGCCAAAATCTCCAGCTATTATAATGCAGGAAGATATCAAGCTGTTCATCTCCACTGAGGGTTGCTTTCTAAGCTGAGAAGCATTCTGATAGAGTCCATAAATGTTGATTATTGAAATCTCTTCATTTGAGTGTTTCCCTTGACAAATATGTGTTGACCCTCCTTATCTTTCATTATCTTTGTTGGTTTAAAGCCAATTATATCTGGAAATAAAATTGTCACCCTTGCTTTTTTCTTATTTCCTATTGCCTGTATTATAGATATCCATCCATTCACCCTGAGTCTATTTTTTTTTTTTTTTTTGAGACAGAGTCTCACTTTATCACCCTTGGTAGAATGCTGTGGCATCAGCACCTGCCACAATGCTTGGCTACCCTGAGTTTGTTTTTATCCTTTATGGTAAGATGAGATTCTTGTATGCAGCAGATATCTGAGATGAGTTCATGTATCCAGTCAGCCAACCTGTGCCTCTTTAGAGGACAATTTAAACCATTCACATTAATTGAGACAATTGATAAGTCTGGTAGTGTTTTGGCTGACATGTTTTTCTAATGTCCAGTGGACAATTTTAATCCTTCCACCACTGTGGAAGTTGGGTTTTATTCAAAAATTTCTGAGTGAGTTTACTTTGGTGGTAGAGCATTGTGCTGGTCATTGTGGAGGATGGGTCTGCAAATATCTTGGAGAGCTAGTTTTATCATGGTAAATTTCTTCAACATATCATTAAAGTATTTGATTTCTCCATCACAAACGAAACTCAGTTTAGCTTGATACAGGTTCCTGGGCTGGAAATTGTTTTAGGAGATTGAAGGTCGAATGATCATCCTCTTCTGACTTGAAATGATTTGACTGAGAGATCTGCAGTGTTTCTGATATTTCGCCCTTTGAAGGTGATATTTTTCTTACATCTGGCTACTTGCAGAATTTTCTTCTTCATCATAACTTTGGCTAAGTTAATCACAATGTGTCTAGGAGATGCATTATTTGGATTGAGTCTTGCTGGGGTTCTAAAACTGTCTACTATCTGTATTTCTTTATCTCTTGCAATGCTTGGGAAGTTATCCTCCATAATCTCTTGGAGTAGAGCATCTGTACTTTTAGGACCATCCTCTTCTCCTGGAGTTCCTATAAGACAAATGTTTGATCTTTTGGAGTGATCCCACACTCTTTCAGGAAATGATAAGTTTTTACTTTCCATTTGTCTGCCTCTTTGAGCATCTGGGAATGTTCAAAAGCTTTGTCTTCAATTTCAGAGATCCTTTCTACTGCTTGGTCAACTCTATTACTGAATAAGTCTACTATATTTCAGAACTCCTCGAATAACTTTCTCATTTTCTTGAGCTCTGCTATCTCTTTTCTCATTACTTCCACACCCTTGGTGACTTTGTCTTTCAATTCATTAATTTCTTGGAACAACTTTTAAACTACTCTTTGGATTTCTATTTCAATCTTTTCTTCCATTCTAGTCATCTGATTTGCCATCTATATTCTGAATTCTCTATCTGACAATTCAAATGTTTGTCTATGAACAGCATCTTCAGTTGTATCTCCTTTGTCATTTCTTGGCAGTGTGGTGGAGTTGATCTACTCTGGTTATTCATGTTGCTAGAGTTCTTCTGTTGGTTCCACATCATGTTTATTTTCCACTGTTTCATTATTAGTACTGGTAGGGTGAGATTGAACTGGGGTTCCCAGATAGTAGAGATCATCAACCCCTTACCAAAGTGCTAGGCTTTGTAATTGTGGCTTATCCCATACAACCTTACAAAGGCCCCTTTCAGAGTTTTGGCTGGAGATTCTGAGGACCTACTTGGTGTTATACTATAAGCTAGCTTTGTTTTATTATCAGTCAACCTCTAACCTATCCTAAGAAGCTACGGTATTAAGTTTAAATCTCAGCTGTGGAGATACAGACAACTACAGTGCCCTGCCCCAACACTTCAGTTCATTTCCTCTACAGAACTTCACAGGTCAACCTTAGAGTGTCCCTGGGTGAATAGCCCCAGATACGGTTCCACTCAAATTGTCTCAGGCCGTACAAACCCTGCTTAACAGAGAGTGATCTCAGGGTCTCCAACAGCACAATTGGAGTCAAGGACCACCCCCACCCACCAGTCTCAGTCCACTCCCAGCTAGCCTCTATTCTCAGGCTCTGTTGGAATCAGGGGACTATGTCCCTACCACAGGTCTCAGTCCTAACTCAGAGTCCAAACTCCCCCTGACTCCAACAGAGTTCTGGAGTCAGGGAACCATGGCCTTGCCCTCAGATCTCTATCCACACCTTGCAAACCTCTGTTTGCTAGGCCAGTTGGTGCTGGGGACCAGCCCCTCTCTGGAACTCAGTCCACACTGGGCAACCACTCTCTCGCTTATAGGTACCTTCAGAGTTGGGGGTTCTGCACTCCATACCACCAAACACTGCCCTGATCAAGGGTCAACACTACCACTGGCTGGGCAAAGTCATAACCAGGTGACTGCTCCTCCTCCCACTGAGTGTCTCTTTCTTCCCATGCTCTCTTTCTTCCTCAGCAGTGACAGAATCCATCCTGATGTTTGGTAGTCTACACTATGCCCGGATCTCTCAGGAAATGACCAAACATCTGCACTCTGCAAGGGGAAGAACCCCAGATGCCATGCAAGGGCAGAAAGGTGGACTCAGAGTTTGAATTATGGTGGAAATATTTGTTGAACTTTTTGCTTGGCTGTGTGGTGTCTAGGTTCATAAAGGGACCTCCCTGGAGAAAGCGACCTGGTGTTTAGTGGCTCTCTGCAGTGAGGTAAAATGAGAGGTCTTTTGTTCCCTGCTCACTGGCAGAGAGCCCGTGGTGGGCCTCTCACTTGGGGAAGGGATCTAATCAATAGGCTTTGTACCTATAATTTGTTTTCTTGAATGCTATTCCTTGGAGTCACAGTTTGCCAAACTTCTTTCTTGGCTCAGCTGCCCACCATTGGCTTCATAGAGTCTGATTCAGTCCAGTTTTTCTCCCTCTGGTCAGGAGCCTCTGCCTAGGGTTGCTATTAGTCAACCATCCTCCCAGAATCCTGTAGATTCATTTCAGATTTTCCCCATTTTAAAGTCCTAATACAAGCAATATAGTTCAATAGCTACAGTTTCATATTTCTTGGCATAATAATATGTGCTTTTCTTTTTTCAGATTATTACAAAAGGGCAGCAATGAAAATTTTATAACACATGATTCTTTAAATTTAAAGGTATATTATTGTCATAGTAAAAGTTTTTGAACAAGATCTAAAATGGTGGATAAACTCTTTAAGTTGCCCAAAAACAAATAAGGCAGATCTCAAGTTTAAAAATGCCAGGAGGGAGGCAGAATTCTGGGCAGATGGGGCAAGGATGTAACAAGGCCTATATTTCAGATTCTGTAAGTCTTCTTAGTATAAGACAAGAGGTGGAATTTAGCTTTAGTCCCTGAAATTGTGTTTCTCAAACCCCCAATTCCTAAAATGCTCTTGAGAGCCTCTACTTTTGAGATGATTATGTTATTTTACATAACACAAATTGGGTCATTAGGATCTCAGCAGCTCCATTTTGGCAACTCAAAAATAGTTTTTTGAAGCCAAACAAATTTATCTTCAGGTCAGAAAAAGAGAAGTGCTACACTTTCAGACACCAGCTATGGATAGAGATAAGATCCCTCTTCCCTTCAGGTGCTCCTAGAGGGAAAGATAGGACTGTTCAGGAAAGTAAAATCTGGCTCCATCCTAATAGAGCAGGTGGTGTAAACCCAATGGACTCTGATGCACTCAGCAAACGTAACATACACACAAAGGAAAAAACATAGTATACGTAGGATTTGTTTTATTCAGAGGTTTCAGACATCCCCTGGAAGTCTTGGAATATACCCCTCACAGAAAAGGGGAACCCCTTGCTAAGAGTCCTCAGTGATTTCTATTCCACTGTATGATGTTTTTAGCATTATTTTGTCATTTGAGTTCCTCTACTAACCCAAGAAGTAGGAAGAGTACATAATGTTATTCCCATTTTACAGATGAGGAAACAAGACAGATACTTAATTAGTTTTTGGACAACACAGCAAGTAAATGATTATGTCTTAAATATGAATCTAGGTTTTGTTCCATCTTAGTCTAGTGTTTTATTTTACTCCCATTATTTTAAAGGTCTGTGATTTTGGAGAAGTTACTTTGTAGCTCTGTGCCCCAATTTCCTGTTTAGTATTATGGATAATATAATAGCACTTATAAACCCTTAGAATGGTGAAAAATTTTAGTGAGATTCTATGTAGATGTAATTATGTAGATATGTGTGTGTATGTGAGAGAGAGAGAGAGAGAGTGTGTGTGTGTCATGCTAAACACAGTGTCTACACCACAATAAGTTAGCAATAATCATTCCAAATAGGACCATGGAACAATGAAATTATTTGAAGCACACGGAAAAATGAGACTCTATTACAGTCATATGTCCTTGTAATAGCTAACCTATTTAAAATGTCAAAAATTTTTCTGAGAGCTTTATGAGCATTAATTAGTTAATTTTATTGCTGGAGCAAATTGAAAAGTTAGTACTATTTTAATATGTACAGTATACTTGATGAAATAAAATAGATAGTAACTCAGACAAGGTGGTTTGCTCAATATTAGTGGTAAATATGGCAGTAAACCAGGCAGGCTATTGTCAAAGCCTGTGCACTTGACCTGTTCCATTTTTCTTGTTTGGGATTAATGTGTATACTTAATTGTTTGCTATAGTAGCAGCTTAGGACAATTTGATAAATAATTACATTTGTTTATGTTTTGACCTATGGAATACAGTTATGACTATGTTTTAGGTACACATACATGTTATAGACATATTATTCTATGGACAATTATTTATAAACATGAAATTCAAGGCTTACTTAGCTGGAATAATCAAGTATTTATATGTATTATGTTTCATCATCCTGGTTGAAGATAACCTCTAACATGTGATAATACATGTAAAATTATCATACTCACATATTAGATCATGATACTTTGTCCAGCTCTTAAGCTGTGTATACCAGATATATTACATTAAATTCTAGGTATTTCTCCACTTTCATCACTATTTTTATAAGCTAAGATTTGGCTTAAATGAACTACAGGTGCACTTTAAAAAATTAATCACAAAATGGAAGATTTGAATTTAAGGACTAATAATAAAGTATATTTTAAAAATATGTAACTATATAAATAGAAAGTTATAATTAAAATATCATACCATTTGCCACTCCTGTATGTAAATGGTATTTGTCTATTTATCTTGTTTTATTTATTTATTTTTTTGAGACAAGGTCTCACTCTGTTGCCCTGGGGTTGAATGCCATGGTATAGTCGCAACTCACAGCAATCTCAAATTCTTGGCTTTAAGTGATTCTCATGCTTCAGCTTCCCAAGTAGCTGGGACTACAGACACCTGCCACAACACTCAGCTAATTTTTCTGTTTTTAGTTTCACTGCAGCTCAGGCTGGTCTTGAGCTTCTGAGCTCAAGCAATCTGCCGGTCTCTGCCTCCCAGAGTGCTAAGATTATAGGTGAGCCACTGTGCCCGGTCTTGTGTATCTTACTTTCTAACACCAGCTGTTGAAACTATCTATTTATTTCTCCTCAGTCATAAAAATCAGAGAATTCTCTAACAACATGAAGGCCAGGATCCACTTAGTCTTCGTTTAGGGAGCACTGCACTCTACCTATTCTGGCCTTGTGATAGCTTGCTTATATTCATTTTCCCTTTGCTTCTCTTATATAATTCCCTGACTCCCTGTAGTCTAATTGAGAATCTCCAGTTTTACGAATTGATGAATGTAGACCTATAGATTGCAGTTCATCAGATTTCCGTGGAGAAACACAGGGACAGCCAGGTGAGAGCATAGGCCTATGCTAAATAGCTCGTGGAAATGGTCCAATTACTCTGCAGCTTGTGTACTGTATGTTTTAAATGACAATGATGAGGAGGAAAGGAGTAGGAGAAGGTACAGAGATGTATTTAAGATAATTATTGGATTTATATTGTTTATTAAATGGAAATGATTGAAAATCTTATTTTCCAAGAGGGCTAAATCTAAATTTAATTTAGAAGCATTAGGTCACTTCTAAACTTTGATTATGTTGAAAGAATTACTAATCCTGAGATGTGAAATTAGATATGAATGATGCCTTCGTGTTTGTTAACCCAGTGAGCATTTTAGGGTTTAGAACATAATCAGCAACACCAATGTATCATACGAGGAAAAGAAAAATTCTTTCTCCAAACTTAGTGAACAGTCTAGATACAAGATTTTATGATTCTAAAACTGGCTGCCAGAATTTCTAACATGTCTTCTGGCTGAAATCATTTCAACATTGAGTGGCCATGGCAACGTATGCATTTCAAAGCTAGGGCGGTACTTGTGTCTGCATGTCTCCCCAGTGGAGTCTTCTGTCTTCTCTGAGCCCTCCCAGGTAAGGGAAACTCTCCTTCTACTGAGCATTTATCTATCATGTCTAGGTCTAAGAAAATGGTGTCTTTAGATCAATGGGATTACAGTTTCTATATGTGAAGGATGCACAATGAGGTAAAAATAACATATTCTTCTTAGCAAAGTATCTCAAGAATGGAAGAAAAAGTATCCAATGTACTCAGCCCTACTATGAAGCTAATTTAAAGGTTTCATATGAAGGCTATAACCTAACTATAGCACAAGAATACAGGACGGGAGGGGAGAGGGGAGGTTGGGGTGGAGGGAGGGTAATTGATGGGGCCACACATATGGTGCATCTTAGAAGGGTACAGGGGAAACTTACTAAATGCAGAATATAAATGTTTCATACAAAAACTAAGAAAATGCTATGAAGGGTATGTTAAACAG